>JAJOOS010010932.1:0-20405 GCA_029582725.1 Solanum chiquidenum | reverse complement strand
CAAACTTGGCTGCTAACACTATCTTACATTACCATTGTCAGCATTAATGGTAAATATTAGTCTTTGGGAGGCCCCAATCCTATCATTTACTGGAAGTTACAGTTGAATCATTGAACCGCATCACTGGCAGTTGGTGGTGGACATCACAAAATGTTATCACTCTCTTTTGCGTACAATTTAAGAAACCAACACCTAATTTGCATCCTTTCTTTTCTAGAAGCATAAGTGAAATAATAAAAAACTCTCAAAGGTGGAACTATACGCAGTTGGTGAAAGTAAATTTGAAAAAAATTGATATACACAAGTCGCAACGCGAATAGAATGCAGTCTTGATTATATGCCTAATGCCTGTGAGATTATTTTATGTCACACAAAAAGTGAACCCAAATTTGTGAAACTAAAAGTATAAGATTTAGTCTATTTTTTATGAGGCAAGAAAAAACCCTCACGTAAATAATCCACAATAAATCTTAGACATAAAAATTATCAAGTGAAAAGTTTTAATAAAAAATTACTCCCTCCGTACCTTTAACCTTTAGCATAACGTCTTTCTTTCTGATCGGGAGTATTTTATTTCCTCGTCCTTCAGATTTATTATGTCAAGTATTGTTTAATCCATTAGTACGCCTGGTATATTTGAAGTTGAACTGATTTACCAAAAATTACCGTCGTCGCCCTCCCTGCGATTTCATCACTGCCCTCCTTCTTCGGTTGCAGACTAGGCAGAAACCCTAATCGCCATGGGAGATAATCGGCAGTATTTTGTACATCATGCTCTTGGTGGTGGCTCAGGTTTCTTCCTCATCCTACGTCTTCGTTTTGCCTTCTGTATATTCTTGTCTTTCTCTATATTTGCATCCGTAGCCCAATTCATGCATTTCCAGAAATTCAGATTTGATATTGACCTTATTGCAATTATCAATTCACTATGGATTTTGAAGTAACACTTGATCATGATGATAATCAACTCCTGCTTCTATAGGAAAATAATACTATTCGATAGGATATTTTTTGTTGAAGCGGTTAAATTTGAATTGCAGTGGCGGATGTGCTGTTGTGGAGGAGATGGTGTGCTAGTGTTACTCTGCTAGTCAGTTCCACTGCGCTTTGGATTCTGTTTGAGCGAGCTGGATATAATGTCCTTTCCTTTGTTGCCAATGTTATGTTGCTTCTAGTTGTGATTCTCTTCTTCTGGGCTAAATCTGCATCACTTCTTAACAGGTAATGTAATAAGTGCATGTCACGCGATTCAACTTTTTTCGAGATAATTTCTGGTTGCTCTCTGAATAAGATTGGTGGATCATTGATTTTGTCTTTAGTTTTTTAAAATTGAAGCCTACTGGTAGGCTAATTTGTCACTGAGGCAGGGGGTGCACCTGCAGTAGATCTGCCTCTGGCTGTTGCATTTCTCTGCCTATTCTACTGGGGCGTGCATTTCAATTGTGGTTCTGATTGTGTTGAGCAATTGAGTTCTTTTAATGATTATGCTGTAGTAAGACTTTTTGTGGAAAACTGAATCAATTATGTCTGTACAATTCCAGGCCTTTACCTCCTATCCCTGATTTGGAGGTTCACGAGGAATCTGTCGTAAGGGCTGCTGATATGATGCGTGTTTGGATCAATCATGTCCTGATGATTGCCCATGATATTGCTATTGGTGGGAATTTAAAACTTTTTGTTAAGGTCTGTTCTTATAGGACCCCTTCCATTTCAGGCATCATGTTTGTCACACTATTGGCGCCATATTTTCTTCACATTTACATCTTATTAATATGGATTGGTTTATCAGGTTTCTCTTGTCTTGTGGCTGATATCTTATGTTGGTAGTTTCTTCAACCTCCTCACTTTCATCTACATGGGTGAGTCGGGTTCTTTTCAGGTGATATAAATTGTTGTTGGGGATTTATAGTTGACTGAATTGTGTATCTTTCCTACAGGAATTCTTTTTAGTTTGTCTGTGCCTCTGCTGTACGACAAGTATCAAAATCAAATTGATGACAAGCTTATTATAGCACAAAAGGTCATTCAAACACAGTACAAGAAAATTGATGATAATGTACTGAGAAAGATTTCAAGATCTTCAAATAAGGAAAAGAAGACTCAGTAAACTGTAATGTCTCGCCTCATCCCTTTCTCTTACTTTCTCTTTCTCTCAGATATAAAGATATACATGCAGTTCTCTCTTTCTGTCCTATGCATATCTTCACAGGATGTCTGGGTTCTGTTAACTTGTGAAACGAATATAGAATTAAACATTTGCTTATTGAAATACTTTATGTTCTTCTGCTCTGAATCCTTTATGTCATGCCCTTTGATCTGTAAGAAAAATACATTTGTTCTGCTATAAGTTCTTGATATCCTAATACAAGGGTCACTAACAAGAGTTATTTTATTGCTGCTTGACTTGTTTTGGGATGAATTTTCCTTTTTTTTTTCTTGTTTAAGTAGAAGAATAATTGGATCGTGAGGTTCCTGAAGACTTTTAATAATGCAGCTATACCCTGATCACCAATGTATGATTGCCCTCGTTAAAGACTTTTCCCTTTTATGGGCACGTTGATAGTCCTCTGTCCATTGTAGACAAATTTTTTAAGCGAACATATTGTACTCTAGATGCTTAATTTTGGGAGAAATTTGGTAACATAGGGAAAAGGGCAAAATTAGCTTTCCAGATCTACTCATCCAACTTCTTTGGTATTTCCTGAAGTGGGGTTATTTGCTAAAATGTCAAGTATATCTCCATGTTTTATTTGTAAGTCTCTAATTATCACATGTTCATTCTATAATGTGATGAAGAGGCAATCAGTTGGTGCAAACTTATGTTAGATCACACTTTGCCAACAACAGTTTTTTGTTCAGGAAGTGGGGTTGAGTTAATTTCCTTTGGAATGGCTGCAATTGCTGGAGGATTAGTGGTTATATTAGGTGGAGATGAAGGCGTTGAAGGGATTGTACAGAGTTTCTTGAGTGGTTTTCCACAAAGATCTGTATTTCCTGCAAAAAACTCTGTTTTCTGGTTTGATAAGGCTATTGACTCTGGGATTTCACCTGTAAGGCTGTTGAAAGAAAGATCAATTGAAGCATTTGCTGGTATTTTCTTTGCAAATTGTGGTGACACTAAACCAGATAACTTGTTTGAAGAAAAGTTCAAGTATTTCAAACTATCCCCATCAAAATTATCAGGCAATGCTCCATTCAACAAGTTAGAAGAAAGATCCAACACTTCAACAAACTGCAATCCACTTGATACTGCACCAGAAAATAGGTTTTTACTCAAAGAAACAACTTTTATATTTTGCAAAAAACTTAGCTTTTGTTTGGAGATTTCCTACAAATGCATTGACAGAAAGATTTAGAACCTTTAAGCTCTTCAACCTTCCAATAGACTCAGTAAGCTCACCAGAAATAGCATTGTTTGACATTGAAAGAACTTGAAGTTCAGAAGCATTGAGTAGTGAAACAGGTAGTGTTCCATTCAAGAAATTATTTGAAAGATCAATAGTATGAAGATGTTGAATAAATCCTAATTCTTCTGGAATAGAACCAATAAGCTTAGAATTTGGGAGTACTAAACTAATGACTTTAAACATGTCTGGTGCACAAGTTACACCAGTCCATAAACATGGGGTTGCATCATTATAGTCCCAATTATCGAGAATTGATAAAGGGTCTTCAAGAACAGAGTATTTGAAAGACAACAAGAGAGTTCCATCTATGTTGAGACCAAATGAAGGACACAAAGAAAGAAAGAAAAAGACCCCAAATGACCAGAAAGAATAGTACTGCTCTGAGTTTGTCATCATTTCTTGAACTGATTATTCATGATTACGGCATAATACTCCTATACACATAAGAAGAAAGAGGAAAAGGTAAACCAACTACTAGAGAAGTTGTTTTGGTGACCAAAAATGCAGCAAGGGATGTAGAAGTATAAGGCAAAAAAAAAAAAAAGGTGTTCTGGTTCACTCTGCTACATAGATGATAATATTGATAATTTGATATTGATATATAGTAGTAGTAGTAAAGGGTACTTGAGTAAGTATGGGAAAACAAAGTGAATGGCTAATATTGAAGTGCTTTGTTTCTGTCCGTCCTCATTTTGTTCTAAATATAACTTATTTGTGCTGATATTGTTAAACTTTTTTTTCTCTATCAGGTCAGTTTTAATGATTATTAAGTAAAATTAGTAACCTGTGGGGGGTTTACCCAATGCGCACAGAGTGCTCACTCGAAGAGCGAAGACTACGGCAGAGGTTGTAACGGCTGCGGATTATCCTGAGGTTTCAAAAAAACTCTAGCAAATAACCTTTCACAACAAGTTAAAATTATATTGATCACTTAAAAAAATATCTATATTATCAAACCAAGAATTCTAATAATGTAATGAATTCAATGCATAATCTTTAAAATTAAACCTAGAAAATTTAAAACCATGAATGAGCTTCTATTATAGATTTATACAGCAATATAATATTTAATATAATTTTATAAGTGAAATTGAAGAAGAATAAAAAATACATAGATTTTATCTTTATCTTTATAAAATAGAAAGATCGTTTTCGATAATTCCTGACTCAAAAGTTAGGTATTCATATTTTGTTAATATTTTAGAAAAATAAGGGAGTGAGGGAATCTGTGTTTTTGGTAGCGGACGTTAGCAAAAAAGAGAGGTGTAATTATAGTCCACCTCCTATTGACTTTTCCCCCCACTCCATTTTCTCGTTTCCCATGCTACCTTCTTTTCAAAGTTACCTTGTGAGTTTTTTTGATTTTTTTCCCATAGAAATTAATTACTTTATTTTAGAAAATCTAGCAAATTTATGAGTTCCTTTCTCTTGTTTACTGACTTCATACACTGATGGTATAGTCAAAGATCACCTTGTTTATTATCAAAAAATAAAATAGGCCACTTACTTGCGGATAGAATGGATATAACCATGCAACAACCACTATACTGTTACTGCACCTCATTCCTAAACTAGTGTTTTTAGGTAGTAGGAATCATCAATATCCATGCTATGCCATTTAGATCCAATTTTCAATTGTTTATCTGTTAAGACAAATTACTAGTCCCTAATACTAGAGGTTTTCTGCGATAGGTCTAGACAAACTAAAAAGGTTCTTGGAATGCAGAGTAATTTTTTCTTAGAACAAATGGAAATAAAGGAGACTTGTTCAAGGTGAAAAGTGCTTTTACTTTTGATATAATTTATTTTTCTTAATGCCAAGAATTAGTTATACATAATTATTCGTTCTATAATTGTGATTAGTTTTCTAAATAAGCCTTGTGCGCATAAACGCTTCCGTTAATCCCTTACAGTGTGCTCACTCTCTTAAATTACTCAAAAGTTTAAACAAGTTGGTCAGAATAGATTTAACTGGATACACTAATTTGGGATTTTTTTGAACCTTTAGAACTTCATAATTGCTGATATAAGTTTCTGGGTTTGGATTCAAAGGGATACCTGTGGGTTTGAAACGTGAAACGGGCAATTAGCTTGTTAATGACTTTTGGAGTGAGATCCTTATCTCGTGTCCTGATTTTAGCTTAGAGCTATGATTTACATGAACCAGATAGAGAATTAAGTTCTTGAAATATTCCTTCACTCAACATCCAAAGGCAGCTTGTAGAAGTACAGGTCTTTTTGCTTCCACCCTCACCTTCGATCTTCTGCTAACTATGAGAGGAATATGCCCCATTTGCTCCTTTTCTTGATTGCACAACTGTTTTTCTTCCATTTCAATTTTGTTTCCCCTTGAAATTGGAGTAAGATTAAAGCAGATAGCTTAGCTGCATTATTCTGTGTTCATGACTGAAACTTCATTCTCAAAATTTTCTGAAATCTGTTTTATTGATTTGTAGGTTGACCTGTAGGATTGCATCATCCAACATCGTTGGGATGAGGTTTGATTGCCTTGCAAAGCAGAGTTTTAAAGAAGGCTGAACTTACTAGTGTTTTTCTTATTTTTGTGAATGGTTCTCGATGACCTTTGTTAGTGGAAGTGTCTGTGGCAGATGAAGTAATGGTTTATATGGTTGGCATTGAAATAGTGGCATGGTCATTTTGATTGGTAATCCACAAGCATTTCAATGGAGCCAGTGCATACTCTAGAAGTTCTCTTTTGCTATTGATTTAGAATCTTTATTATGCTCGTCTCCTAGTATTTGTACTCTAATCTAGTTTACTTTGGGCACCTAAGTAACTGCAGCTCATTTTTTGTGGGTTGATGTCTCACCTTTGTAGTTGATGGTCAGCTCTTTCACACGAATTTCTTTTAGGTAACTTTGAAAAAAAAAGGTTTCCCTTTTGGCGTGACTGGTGATGGTGGAGAAATGCTATATTTGATTGATGTGAATGTTGTGGGGTGTTGCAGTTTAATCAATTTGCAGAATTTCATCCTTCCTCTCTCTCTTTTTTTTTTTGGTTATGTTTTTTCCCGCTAATTTATTGTTGGGCCATTCCCAAATGACATTGAAAGATCATGTTTTATTTACAGTAATATTGACCAATATTGTGTTGTAGAAAATGATACACACATTGTGTTCTATATTATGTTAATTAGCAAAGTTTTGTTTGAACATTAATGGACAGTATTTTATCATGTTTGATGGAGTCGTCAAAGTGGTGTAAATAAAGCAGAAAGACTGCTCAATGAATCAGGTTGATCATTTGTAATGATGCTTTCGATAGTACTATATTGGATTCTATTGATAGAAATGAAATGAAAATTGGATTCATATAACAGGAGAAAGATTTCCAATTCCTTAGCCGGAAGGATATATGGCCATGAAAGAGGGATTAAGTGGAATAGAATTGACTAGGTGGTAGAGTGTGGAAACACTTGTTTCTTCCCTATTTTGAATTGGAATCCTTAAAATAAGTCTATGGGATCATATGGATGCTTGTCCCTATACTCTTGTAGTAGGAATCACAATAGGTGTACAAAAGTAATTGTTTGGTTAGAAAGAGAAAGAGAAATATCTATAGGAATATAACAATGTATTGGAATTATTTTTCTTGATTCTTCGTCAATTAATTAATTAATTTTATGACCCAATCTCGAATTAATAGGTTGTTTAGTGAAAATCTTGGAAAAAGAAGTGAAGAGTGAGTTCAATTTATGCTTCTTTTTTTTAAAGAGGAGAGATAGGATAGATAAGGAAGAACAAGAGCATAAATAAAATGTTTTTAATTTTCATCTAATTTTAAGAAGCTTAGGAGGAAATAAAATTTCTTTGCCAATTACAAATTAAATAAAAAGGAAATGACGTGTTTAAATATCTTTATGAGAATTTCCTATTAAAAAACATAAAATTTTAAAAATAAATCGTAAGTAGCCTGCAATTTTTTTTAAAATAAGCTAACTTCTACCAGCGCCGACTTGAGTCGAATTGGTAATGTCTCTTATAACTTTCTTGTAATTCCAACATTACCCTCAATTACAAAAAGCCCTAGACCTAACGTTTCTTTTCTTTTCTTGTTACTTCCAGCGGTTTCTTCATCTTTGGTCTCTTCTTCCTTTCCTCCATCTCTGCGTTTCTTCTCTGCGTTTTCAGTGGCTAGCAGTAAGTTTTTCTCTCCTTTTTTTCCATTAGATTTTAGTTACTTTCTCAGCTTCACTGTTTTTTTTTCTGCTTTAAATCTCCAAAAGAAAAAAAAAACGCGTGCCTTCAATGTTGGTGATGATTGATTTGTTCAGGCGGTTGCTGTTAACAGTCGGAGTTTTCTGTTTCCTTTTTAATTAAATAGTTTTGTTAGCTATATAATAGTATGATGAGTGAATTGTTAAGATAAAGGGTAAAAACTACGTACAACTGCAAAAATTTGATATTTGCGGAGTAATTCCATCATGCAATAAATTAGAATTTAGGGATAAGGTCTGCGTACTTCCTTACCACCCTCCACTGAACCGGCTTGTGGGATTTCATTGAATATATTGTTGTTGGGATTACTATGCACAAATCCAACTAATACTTGACTTGATTGCATATGTAGATGTAATTAGGATAGTTGTTGATAACCCAAACGTTGGCTCCGTTTTCTTTTCCTCGTCTCTTGTTTCATAAAATCCATTTAAATCATTAATTTTTTGTTAGGCAAACTCATTCATTTGGTTCTCTGTATTTGTTGGCTCATATTTTTTAACCTTTAGCAGCTGCTTATAGTAAATTTGATTATTGATAATTTTTGTTTCAGAGGTAAAGTTTATTACTTTCCTAAGAAAATGAAAGAGGAAGAAGTAAATAGGTGCCAGATTCAGGAGTGGTATCCCAGATTTAAATCTGATTCCATAAAAACAATGATTCATGAGCTGCCTGAATCCTTTATAGAGTATCTTATGGATGATCATGGTCCGTTCCTTCTCCCCCTTTCCATTGATGATAATGATGCACTGCCTAATAGGATCCATAAACCTGAAGAAGAGGAAGACTTTGAAGTATCTGAAGGGTCTGAAGATGAATCAGAACAACCGTCACCTCCTCCTTCTTTCCCGGAACTGGAAATGAAGATCAAGGAATCTATAAAGGCCCTTGGGGGCTCTATCTTCCCTAAGCTTAATTGGAGTGCACCAAAAGATGCTGCATGGATCAGTTCAACTGGAAATCTTTGTTGCAACTCTTTCAGTGAGGTTGCAATTTTACTACGGGCATCGGATTCTCTGGTCCATGATCTGTGCCATGTGTATGATTCCTGCAGTGATAAGACTGTCTCAAGGCCCCCAAAGTTTTTCCTTGCACTTCGCAAATGGTACTCATCCCTGCGCCCCGAGATGGAATTTCGCTGCTTTGTACGCAATGGGATCCTTGTGGGGGTCTCTCAGCGCGAGGTGACTGGATTTTATCCTGCTCTTGTTGAGAAGAAAGACGAGTTGATAACAATAATCCAGAGATTTTTTATATATAAGGTGAAGGGAAATTTTGAATCAGAAAGTTATACTTTTGATATATATGTCACAAATGATGACCGGGTTAAGCTTTTGGATTTCAATCCTTGGGGAGCATTTACCTTGCCTTTGCTTTTCACCTGGGAGGAATTGGAAGTTAATTCGAATGAAGAGGGAGATCACTTGGAGTTTAGACTTGTAGAAAGCCAGTGTGGGGTTCGTCCTGGTTTGAAAACTGCTGTTCCTTATGATTACCTGGATACTAGTCCAGGTAGTGGTTGGGATGAGTTTCTTAAAAAGGCTGATGAGGAATTGGGACAACAGATCAGGTCTCCTCAAGCAGGTGCTTGATTGGTAGATGTTCAATGACGGTATGAGACCTTTTTCGAGTAATTAACCAACAATATACGCGTGGTTTGTTATAATTGTTCTTGACGTATGTAAACCAATTGATCTTCTTATTTATTTGATTATTTATTCTTAATTCATTTCTTTTAAGATGATCCTTTTTTTCTTTATTATAGTAAGATAATGTGTGGTAGATCCTCAAAAAATGTGTGCCTTGATTCAAGATAACATGGAGTAGTTCCTAAATTTTTGCTTGATTTATGACCCAATTTGAAATGATAATCTTCTAAAATGATTAGATGGTTAAACTTATATGTTAAGTATCTAAATGTTGGTGCACTTCATGTGGACAAGTTATCTTGTAGCTTTAAGCGATTCACGTATGGTGAATTATGTGATAGTACTGGCTTATTCTTTTGGTACTCTAAGATAAAGAGCCAAGGGTGGATAACATATAAACATGTAGAATTGAAGTCTGGGAAGTGTGTTCCTTATAATATCACATTACAAATATGAGAAGATAGAACATCAAAATAAGCAGGTATGGTAATAAGCTATTTGAATCTTTGAACTGTAAGTAGTATATCATCTGTTTGCCGCTGGAATCTCCAGTTTCCATCTCACTGCCGCCAAAGTTTATCTGGGCCCGGATCAACCTATCCATGAGATATATAGAGCTTCCTTGCTCGTGGACTAAGAGGATTTTCAATTCTTTGATTCCAAGGCATAACTTGTATGCATGCGCTTCATAGGATGCCTGGAGTTTGCTCCCAGTTATATAGCCATCCTTGCTTCTGACCTCAATTCCACGAGCCTGTTACCCATTCTCATTGAACGATGATTGGGGAGCAAATCCAACTAGAAAACTCACATTGAGCTGAAAAGGTGACTTCTGCACCATCAAGTCCATTGTCTGTGCTCCTAGCTGTTAGACCTCACGTCCTTTTTCATATCAAACCTCATTTGGTAAGATTGCTGAATAAAATTTCTATCAAAACCTCTATGGGCTGAGTTTCAGATTTCATGCCAGATGTAGATTTGCTTCATTTTTACTTTCTTATCCCGTTGTCTGACAACTGTGGATTGCATTTTTACAGGAGAGAACCTAATGTGTTGGACCAGGACTGTCTTCATGAGAACTTGGGTTTTACTCATTGTTATGTGCATTGGATGTAATTTACTGTTAATCAGAAAAGGCAGGGCACAACATTCATCAGTGTGTTGATGAATGTGTTTTGGATTTTGCTTAAGCAATCGACTTGCCAATTTAAAGAGCTCAGGATATGGTTAACACTAAGGGGTCGTTTGGTAGCTGGATAAAACAAGCCTTATTCATGTATTAAAGTCCGTATAACTTATACGACATTTGGTAGGTGGATAAGAAAAAAGTTATTCAGGTATATAATTAATATAAAGTTAGGTATATAATTAATACAAAGTTTGGTAGGTGGAGGATTTTTTTTTTATTCATGTATGTTCAAGACCGGGATTCCACTATGAGCATTTTGAAAATGTCATACAATTTTCCAAAATAAATTCTAAATCTGCAACTCCTTTTAAAATGTTCAAAACATTGTCATACTTGTCTTACTCCAAAGAATAAATAGATTTAAAACAAGAAAAAGGAACAATTGCAGAGAAGAAAAAAAAGGGAAAACATACAGTAGAAAGAAAGAGGTCGATATTTTATTTCCTAGTAGACCAACACAGCTAAAGAGGGCGTTAGGATTCTTGCACTGTGAGAGGAGTCTTTAACTGGTGGCAAACAATTCACCCTTTTTTTAAAGATGCCCCAGAAAGCAAATACAATGACAGTAATTGAATTTTTTATCAGAAGCCTCTTAGATATTGGAAAAACAAAAATTATTTTAATGCAAGTCACCAAGGAGAAGGTCACTCATATTACAGTAAATACATGGCTGTGATCTCAAAAGCATATTGCTGAAGCTTTCTCAAGAATTATGATGTTGATTTTCCAAGCACGTCATGCAATCCTTGGAACCGGAATGCTGTCTGAAGTTGGTAAGGTGACTGAGCGCAACAGCTCCAATGAGAATACTAGACCTAGAAAGTGTGAAACGATCGTATTTGCTGATGCCTGTAAAGATAACATGTAGGACAGCAGAGATTAGCAACTCTTGAGCTCATTGAACACGTCGAAAATGCACCATGACACTGACATTAGACTACACATGCAAGAAGATCAAGAGGTGAAAAGGGACCAACATGGTTCTCCCGGCTTGACCTCACACAGGAATTCCATACAGTAGTCCTAGTCGTGATAACAAATAAGAAACCTTGACGCTTTTTAAATAGACATCGAAATGATTGGGTAGTGGAGAGGGGAAGAAAAGAAAATAGCGTGACATCTCCAAATGTAACTTCTTCTCTTCCAAAGGGATGAAGGGCAAGAGGTGGCATGGCACCCCCAAATAAAATATCCTAGAAGTACTTGTGTATGTAATATGTATGAGATAATATAAAGCAAATTGTTCCTCTTTGTTGTTCTGTCAGTTTCAATTACCAGTTAATATATGAAATGTGTTTTAATACATTAACAAAGGATACCAAATGGTAACAGTGGAACAATTTAATGGCATACCTGAACCAGAAATACATCCAAAGCAAGCACAGGGCTGCTCCCAGGAGTCAAAGTCTGGTAAGGATTAGTTGATGTGGTAAGAGCCTTAGCCACCAATATACCTACAGTTGCTTGCATGCCAAGTACAGCGGCACCCATTCCCAGAAGGTTCACTACTATACCATTTTGCAAGCTTTTCACAACATCAGCACGAGGAGGAGCCTACAACAATAGCAGTCAGTGAAACAGCTCCATCAAATCATTTGAGATACACTTCAGAAGTTACAAGTTACAATAAAGCTAGCATAAGAACAGCTAAAATTAGGGAATTCATAAGCTACTTTAAACACTAGCAAATCTTGTTCAAGAAATTCCACCTTGATCCACATTACCCCGAGTCCCCAACCCCATAAAGAACGGGAACAGAACTGTAGCTTTAATTGAAATAACCACAAAACTGGAACCTATGAACTTTGTTTTTTATAGAGGGAATTCCCCAAGGGCCAATAGTGCATGATTCGAAACTCAATGGATAATGAAAACCCCACCCCTCCCTTTTATCCTTCTCCATATAAATACTTAGCTTTTGTACAGAACAGGCTTCGAATTTCTGACATGCACCTAATCCACATCATACGCTGTTGCACTCTTACCACTAAGGGAAGGTAATGTCTCTGGAAGCACCAAACATTCCAGAGCAACTCCATGAAACTTTTTGTTCATCAATATCCCAATATATTTCGTGTATCTTCAAAGGGATGTAATGTACCAACTTCAGGAAAAGCATCAGGAAATTTGAAGAAAAGCAGAAGCAAAAATTGGATTACGTGAATCATAAGCTTCTCATAGCACCTAGAACTTCAAACATCATCTGGCTCACAAATGGTACATTTATTTCAGAGCCAGCTGGATGGCTGAAGAAGCACCATCTCAGGTGACATCCATGTAATAAATACTCCTATTACTATTATACCAAAAATTACAAGTCATTCGCATCAAATTAATAAGAATCTCTCACTGTTTCTTTTTGCATATTGATTGGATGAGAGTCCAGCATACTGTAGTCTATTTCAAAAAGCAATTTGAGAAAAATCTGGGGTGTTACCTTTGAAGGGTCATTAGCTGTCTTCCGAAGCTTTTCAGACAAACGAAGATAGCCAAATGACCAAAAAACTGAAATGAAAGCAGCTGCAATTCCGCCTGCAGTTGAGTAGAATGTGAAGGGCGATGTAATCCTCCCCGTAATAGCAATGGAAAACGAAAGGATCACCGCAGCAACAAGCGTACATACAAGCTGTCCCCAAAATCCTAGAGTACCCAATCTCCTGAAGTACCTTGAAGTATTCAGTAGTCTTTTTGCAACCTAAATGTTTGAGCAAAGCCCAATCAATCAGTCTCTAACTCAAAGACACAAATACAACAACATTTAGTAAGCCTCAATTCCAAACTAGTTGAGATTGGATACATGAATCCTAAATTTCCATTTCATACCATTTGGAACAGTTTCATTCCAATGCTCAATAATATGACTCTAAAGGGGTTCTCAAAATTTTCTACCAACTCAAATACACCAATCAAACAAGATAAAATGCAGCACGACTAGTTTTACACATTTCAAAACAGAAAAATCCCAATTAAGAACCCAAACCCATTCTTTTAGAACCTACAATGAACCTACAATGGATCCAATTAAAGCAATTTTTACTTCACATCCAAAAATATGCAGCAAAGTTCCAAGCTCCTTAATGAAATACAGTATTAAATGACAAAATTTAGCATTTTTACAACGTTTATTAATTTTTCATACACTAAAAGAAAACCCTAAAAGCCAATTGATTCAGTACATATCCATTAGCACTCCCAGTAACCCAATTCAGTACACAAAGCTAAAACACTCTTAACACAAATCGAAAGGTGCAATCCTTAACAATTAGGTACACGTTGCAAATGCTACAAAGGGGAACTGGAATTACTGCAGAAATAGGAAGTACCTGAGCTAACTTAGCTTTTTCAGACTCTTCATTTGGGGAAGTGAAGGGTGAAGAAACGGGAGCAGAAGCCAAGATTCTGTTCCTTTTGCTGATGAGTCTGAATAGAGGCGAACTAAGCGGCTCTGTTTTCAAAGGGGAAAAAGGTAACGATGAGGGGGACGAAATTAGGGTATTTGAGCATCGGAGGAAGCTACACCGCCATGGTTTTCCGGCCGGTGGAGGAACTAATGGCGCACTTCCGATGCCGGGGCGAGCCGCCGGCAAGAGTAAAGTTTGCATAGCTAGTTTTGTTCGAAAATTACTCAGTAGCTGCAAACGCAATGTTTTAGCAAAGCTCCATACTGTTTTTCATAAGATTATAAATTTATTTTTAATTAATAAATATTTTTATTTATACAACCAATATATTTTTTATAAATATTTTTAATTTTCACATAGAAATCTCATAATAACACATAATCTTTTCAATTTATTTTACATAAATTATATAATAAAAAAATTATGTTCACGATTTTCCTTTTATCTTTTAATAAAATATTCAGGTCAAAACAACAAATGAGCCATAAAATTGATTGTTATACCTTTGCAACCCATTTTGTAGTGATAGTTTTGTTAAAATTTACTAATAAGTGTATGTGCTTTTCTTGTATAACATGTAGAGAAATTGGATAATCCCATATATATATATATATATACTTGATGAACTTTTTTTATTTTAAACATGGTATAAATCAATATTCGATGAAAATATTATTAAAAAATATAGTACAATTCTTTTATATCAAAAATCTCAAATTTAAATATCACGAAAAAATTTATCATTATTCTCTCTCCACCATCTTTTGTTCGCTCACATGGAAAAAGTGAACTAGATGCATCACAAATCCTTATCCTAGACTTATCACGGCAAACGCAGCTTGGTGAGTTTTACTGTTTTAAGGACTTAAATGATCATTTTTTGTAATTTATGAATTTTTTAGCTTAGATTTAAGGATTTTTCTTGAACAAAATAAAAGATCACGGTCGAAAGATTCTCTTTAAGCAACTAAAAATCCTTTTTAAAAAAAAAATTAAATCAAGGTCTACGATTTATAATTTATTATCGAATATTAGACGATATTGTATAAGATTGAAAATATATAAATCAATATTAAACTCATATCTAAATTCATATTTAGATCTTTAGTTAAAAATAAAAATATGTCATTCGTCTTCTATGCTCATTGATCTTTTGATTTATGTTTGAATTCAATTTTAAAATGATTGTTTTATGTATTGGACTTATTATTGAACAATCTTTCTTGGACATATAACTTTAATGATCGAATTCCAATGTTTCAGAAAATTACATAAAAATAATTATAACAAAAAGAGTAAACCGTGAAAATGGCCTAGTATGCCAAACACAACGTTACCACATGTCGGTAATTTAAGTTAAATATAGATTTTAAGTATTGAAAATAATAATAATAATAATAGGAACATGCAGTTTAGTATTTTTGTTTGGTTAATGAATTGGTGGTGCCGACCAATACAAAAAAAGAAAAAATATTCTCCTGAGATATAATATGAATGCAACTTTCTATCGGGAATAGCTATAAAGTCAACAAAATAAGTAAAAAGATTTATAAGCATATACACCAATGATACATACAAAATTGCACGCCATTAGAAAAGAAGATGATAACACATTCACACATATTCAAAATTTCGAGATAATGGGTGCTATATCATAAAAAAGTGTATTTAGAACACAAATTCAATCAATTTGACATTTAAGTTCTTATCATTAAAAATAATTAAAATTTTAAAATTATAGGTTCAAAATTAAAAAATCAATGGGTTATATATATATTATAACTCCAAAAAAGTGCTATCAATAACCAATTAGAGAGGTATTATCCAATTTTAGAAAGAAAAATTATTTCTAACCTCATTTAGAGAGGTGCACCCAATCGCCATCGCATTATATGATATTTCGAGTATGAGTTTACACATTTATATTATTTTTTAAAATAAAAAATATAATACTTTTATATATAACTTCGGGAGAAGAGCATAGATTCACGTGAACCCAGTAATCCCCTCCTACGTACGCCCTGTTCCGAATTACCTATATCCAAAATAATTATAATATTAAGTAATTTTTAAAATAATTATAATAACCGTCCATAATAAATGAGATGAGATCATAAAATAAAGTAACATGTACTAACAAGTTGTCATCAGTACATATAAGATGTAATATATGAGCAGCTTACATTGATCATATGAAATATCCAAGTCGGCTCAAGTTGGGTAGTTGAATGGATATTTGGTTTTATTAATGTTAAAAGGGTCAAAAACTCAAAATTGATTATAATCCACAGCTAGGCAAAGACTAATCAAAATGTCAAATGGGTTCAAATTTAATGTTCATTTTCTTTTTGGCATCTAGTTGATGAATTAATTCAATTCAAAATTGATTGTTTTATTCAGTAACCTTTCTTGGATTAATAACTTTAAAGAATTTCAATGCTTCACTAAATTACATAAGAATAACATCTAACAGAACATTACCGTAACAAAATATACTAAGCTAAACATAGGCTTTTAATTAATTAAGTATAATAATCTTAATAGGACCATGTAAATTAGTGTTTTTGTTGGTAAGGAGCTAGTGGTATTAACCAATTTAGGAAATAAGACAAACATTTTAAAGTATATTAGCCATTACTCACTTGTATTATTAACCTATGCTTAAAATTCAAATAGTTTTTTAGTAATTTAGATGCTATATTTTGACAAACATTTGAAAAGTAGATTAGCCATTAGCCATTTGTTTTATTGACCTATGTTTGAAATTCAAATGATTTAGTAGTAACATATTTGTTTAAGTATATTTTAATGTACGGTCTAAAATTATATTTTACTAGTTGTTTTGGTATTATCAAAGTAGAGTAGTTGAGGATTAGACACCAAAACCAATAATTAATGGAGTATTGATAAAATAAATTATTTACCATTCTTCTATTAAATTCACTTTGATTTTTATTTTATTTTTTTGTAATGGACCCATTGTAAGAACATGTCGGTGAATTCATGTCTTTTCTGAATAGACTACCTTTTTAAAGGGTTAAATGTTAGTAAAAAAACAAAAGCAAGGGCCAATGTGTACAAAATTTACCATAATTTTCCTTTTTCTCCATTATGCTTTTTACTATAAATAAAGTTTATCTCCGTGACTCATTGTCATCTCATAAAAGCTAGTGCAATAATTTATCATTTCACTTTTGTAAGATTAAAAAAATGAGTGAATCACGAGATTTGGAAACTCTTGCATCTGTTCAGAAAGTTATCATCACGTCTTGAGTCTACTTAGACATGATCAACACTCGAAAACCATTATTAATTTTCAAGTAAATTGAGAGTAATAATTACACTCATTAATTTTTGAGGAAAATAAAAAATCGATGGTAATTACATATTATAATTTCTAGATAACTTTAAAACAAAATCACTTCTAATACACATATACTTGTCATACATTGAATCTTATATAACATTCATATGAAAATGTTTAAATTATTTTTTATTATTATCTTTATTTAAATAAAAGAATATCAAATTATGTAATTATAATTATGTTACCAAACATGACACTGAAATATATAATAATTACGTTATGATAAACAAATTACTGGATTATGTAACTATTACTCTAGTAATTACATAACTATATATACTTATACAGTGTTTTCCAAACAGATCAGAGGAGGAAACTAGTGAAAAATATTTATTTTATGGACTTACGTTATATATCATGTTAAGATCCTTCTACACTATCAGCTAATTTTAAAAATATGATAACAAGTTGATTATTATATTTATCACTGAAGTATCAATTGATTGATTTTAATAAGTGACCCATTCCCTGAGGCCTTTTTAAAAAAAAAGCATAATATATAAATAAATCTTTTAACTTGGCTTCAACAGATATTTATGTCTTTCATTTTGAGTGTATATAAATAGATATTTAAATTTATATAAAATTGAATAAATAAAATGTCACGTAGAATGAATGTATCTATTTATTAAATTTTATAAGTATAAATTTAAATATCTACTTATACAAAATTAAAACTATAAAATATAGATATCAACTGAAACCACGTTAAAAAATATGTTTATATAGTATGCCATAAAATTACGTATTCTTGATAGGTTCACTCATAAGGAAAATTTGAAAAGAAGGTAGCATTGGAAACATGAAAATGGAGAAGGGAAAAAGTCAATAGGAGGTGGACTTTAATTACACCTCTCTTTTTTGCTAACGTCCTCTACCTAAACCACAAAGATTCCCTCATTCCTTTCTTTTTTTAAAATATTCATATAATATGAGTATATGACTGCTTAAATTCACTAAAATAGTTGGTAAATCTAGGGTTTATCAGAAATAAATCTTTATCAAAGTAAAAGTAACGTTTGCATATAATTTATCCTTTTTTAAAAAATTTTAAATTATAGTTATAAAATTATATTGAGTATATTATTATTGTAGAAATTATTATTATCTTTGATAAAGACTGATTCATGATTTTACACTATGAGTATATAGATAAGTTAAATTTAGAACTGAATGAGGACAGAAACAAAGTAGTACAATAATAGCCATTCACTTTATTTTCCCATACTTACTCAATACCCTTTTACTACTACTCCTATATCAATATCATTTCATTTATGTAGCAGAGTGAACCACAACACTTTCTTTTTTTTTGCCTTAACAATTCTCCATCTCTTGCTGCCTTTTTGGTCACCAAAACAACTTCTCTAGTAGTTGGTTTACCTCTTCCTCTTTCTTCTTATGTATATAGAAAGTAATCATGAATAATCACTTCAAGAAATGATGACTATCTCAGAGCATTACTATTCTTTCTGGTCATTTGGGGTCTTTTTCTTTCTTCTTTTATGTCCTTCATTTGGTCTCAACATAGATGGAACTCTCTTGTTGTCTTTCAAATACTCTATTCTTGATGACCCTTTATCAGTTCTTGATAATTGGGACTATAATGATGCAACCCCATGTTTATGGAATGGTGTAACTTGTGCACCAGACATGTTTAGAGTCATTAGTTTACTACTCCCAAATTCTAAGCTTATTGGTTCTGTTCCACAAGAATTAGGCTTTATTCAACATCTTCATACTGTTGATCTTTCAAATAATTTCTTGAATGGAACACTTCCTCTTTCACTTCTCAATGCTTCTGAACTTCAAGTTCTTTCACTGTCAAACAATGCTATTTCTGGTGACCTTACTGAGTCTATTGGAGTGTTAAAAAGCTTAAAGGTTCTAAATCTTTCTGCCAATGCATTTGTTGGAAATATCCCACAAAAGCTAAGTTCTTTGCAGAATCTAAAAGTTGTTTCTTTGAGTAAAAACCTATTTTCTGGTGCAGTACCTAATGGATTTCAGTTTGTTGAAGTGTTGGATCTTTCTTCTAACTTGTTGAATGGAACATTGCCTGATGATTTTGGTGGTGATAGTTTGAAATACTTGAACTTTTCATCAAACAAGTTATCTGGTTTAGTGTCACCACAATTTGCCAAGAAAATACCAACAAATGCTACAATTGATCTTTCTTTCAACAGCTTTACAGGTGAAATCCCAGAGTCATTAGCTTTATCAAACCAGAAAACAGAATTCTTTGCAGGAAATACAGATCTTTGTGGCAAACCACTCAAGAAACTCTGTACAATCCCTTCAACACTTTCATCTCCACCTAATATAACCACTAATCCTCCAGCAATTGCAGCCATTCCAAAAGAAATTAACTCAACCCCACTTCAAGATTCTGATGGAACAACACAAACTGCAGCTCAGAATCAACAACAACATGGGCTAAAGCCAGGTACCATAATGGGAATCATAGTTGGTGACTTAGCTGGTGTTGGTGTTCTTGCTATTGTCTTTCTTTATGTCTACAAATTGAAGAAGAAGAATAAAGCAAGTGAGGCAACCATAGAAAGCTCAATTGACAAAGATAAAAAATACAACAAAACACCAGAACCATCCATACTTGTTGTAAAAGAAAAAGACACCATTTTTCCTAGTTGGCCTTGCTTGACCATAAATCAAGAAAGTTCAGATACTGATGACAGCAAAAACCAAGAAAGTGAAGACCAAATTGAGTATGAAACAGAACAAAAGAATGAGAAAAACAAGAAAACAGAAAGGTCATTTGTAATGGTGGATGGTGAAACAGAAATAGAGCTAGAGACTTTGCTTAAAGCTTCAGCTTATATTTTGGGGTCAAGTGGAGCTAGCATAGTTTACAAAGCTGTGTTAGAAGATGGAACTGCATTTGCTGTTAGGAGAATTGGCGAGAGTGGTGTTGATAAATTGAAGGATTTTGAGCAACAAATTAAAGGAATTAACAAGCTAAGGCATCCAAATCTTGTTCGTGTTAGAGGATTCTATTGGGGAGATGATGAGAAATTAGTCATCTATGATTATGTTACTAATGGAAGCTTAGCCAATATTGGTTACAGTAAGTTACTTTTCTTTCATCTTCATTATCTTATCATAGTTATAGTTTTGATAAATCTTTTCTGTCCTT
>JAJOOS010010931.1:0-12447 GCA_029582725.1 Solanum chiquidenum | reverse complement strand
CACAAAAATACAAAAAAAATGAGTTCAGGGGGGTAATAGGACCCTAGTTAAGTTTAGGTGTGTCTCTGGGATTTCGGTCATAGTCTAGGGGGGTACTTATCCATTATCCCAATAGGAAAGGTTGAACGAAATGAAAGAGATCAATGAAAGATGAGGAAAAATCGTAATCCTCTTGACTGATCGGTAAGTAAAATTATGTGGAACAAATATTAATTTTTAGTTTTTAATATAATTTTCTTGGTGTAAGCAAATGTACATATTCATTAGAGTTTAATTACCAAAATATTACTCTATGCTTGCTTTGATGATATGATATACAAATATAAGAAAGGTTGAAGGAAAGGAAATAGATCAATGGAAGATGAGGAAAAATTTTAATCCTCTTGACTGATCGGTAAGTAAAATTATGTTGAGTAAATATTTATTTTTAGTTTTTGATTTATTTTTTTGGTGTAAGCAAATATACATATTCATTAGAGTTTAATTACCATGTTTGATTTCATAATTATCTTTTGAAAAGGTAAGAATTTGATCATGGACATTTCGCTCTAACTTTTAGATTTTCTTGATTTCTAGATTCAAAAGATAGTATTCCCTATTTTATTTACGAGTATGATTTATCTATTCATTTACATTAATCATACATATATTAATTGAAGATGTCGTATTTTCTTAATATGTTTAACATAATTTGAGTGATAAATAATTATTAATTATTCTTTAGTTTTTTTTTATTTTTACGTCACAAGAGTAATTTATTTTTCATATTGTGGATGGAATAGTTTGAATTCTTTATTTCTTGAAATGTCTTAAATATTGCTTTTATATGTGATTTTTTGTGATTTTTGAGTTATCCTCTTTTTATTTTTTTTATATATGATGAATTCATAGGAAAGAATGATATCGTGTTGAAAAGAATGAGAAACTATTTCAAGCAAAAATGCAGAATTATGGAGATTGAATAAGATAAGATAAAAATAAAGAAAAAATATTGCATACATGAATTTTATATTTTAATTCATCACGTGTGTATAGTACTTATTTTTTTTATTTCTAATATTTCCTTTTTAAAAATAAGAAATAAAAAGAATATCAGCTAGCTAGCTACAAAATATAAGTCAAGTTAAAAAAAATGGTGGAATTAAATATATCCAAAAATAGAGAAGTTACTCAATATATATATATATATATATATATATTATTTATTACTAAAACTAAAGATTTCTAAAATTTGTATTAGAATAATGAAATATATCTTTTTTTTTACTATCTTCTTTTATAATGAAATAAAGTGACCACACCGGAACATACTAAAATCCACACAAAAATAAACTAAAGTCCTATATTTCGGTCATACTAAATAAATCGAAGTCCTATATTTCGGTCATACTACATTGAATTGTATGAATAAATTTGTGTAAAAATGAAAAAAAAAATATAATAATTTCGAGATAATATTCTTTTTCTCTTTTTTTCTATTTTTTTCTATTTTTTTGTCATTATTTTAAAAAATGTATTCTCTCTCTAAATAATTACACCTTTAATGATTTTTGTAATTCCTCAAGAGTTTGGATATTCATTATACTTAAAATAATTCAGAAATGATGAGACAATTTTGTATTGAGTTGTTTGTTGAAATATTAATATCAATGCTTTTCAATTTTATTATTATGAATTTGTAGGTTTATTTTTATTTGATTTGAAAAATAGTTAGTTATTCTTTCCTCTGCATTACTAGTGGCATTTTTTCTTGGTATTTTTCATATTTTAACTTGCACAAAATTTAAAAACAAAATGAAGACTTTTAAAAGAAGATTATGTGTCTAATTACATGTATGATCTTTTGTTATCATATCGAAAAACAATATGAAAGAAAGTTTAAGTTTAGTAGTTCCTCATATAAAATAATCATCACTTATTTTAAAAAAGAGGAGGACAAATTATTTACATTTCATTTGATAGTTAACGGTGGATAAAAAAGTAAACAAAAAAATTATTTAAGTTAGTTTTTTTTTTCAAATATAAAACATCTTTATCCCTACAAAATAATTAGAAATTTGTATCTTACAAACTGAAACAAATAAGATGAT
The DNA here is from genome assembly GCA_029582725.1 of Solanum chiquidenum. Lineage (NCBI taxonomy): Eukaryota > Viridiplantae > Streptophyta > Magnoliopsida > Solanales > Solanaceae > Solanum > Solanum chiquidenum. The sequence goes on along the minus strand of JAJOOS010010931.1, from coordinate 10,357 downwards.
TGATATTCTTAAGTTTTAATTTAAGTATTAATCATATTTTTTTTCTTTTTTTTATTTGAACTAATTAATTAATTACAAAGAAAATTGCATAATGAAAATGTAACATAAGCACTAACTCCAAATGAATTAATGCAACATAATGACACTAATTATGCCAATATAATGAGACTCTATATGAGAGTAAAGAATGCCATATAATGCCCATGAACGGACGAAAAATATTATTGAAGTGGCAACGTAGAGATGCATATTATTATAATATTAAAATGACATACTAATTTTGTGTCTCTCCTAATTTTGTACTCCAAAACATAGAGAACACGAAAAGAAAATTTTAAAAAAAATGTTTGATTTATTAGATTAGGATTGATGGATCCTGGTTAATTTGTGCTTTATTCATACTTAAGAAATAAATGATAAAAGTATAAAAATATAAATCAACAATGACAAAAATATATATTATAAATTATATACACTGCATTAATTTTTCTTCAAGTTTATTTCTCTCTTTACATACTTTTTAAAGAAAAAATAGTGTTTAGACTAATTTTTCTCACCTTTACTTTATTAATTAATATAATAAAACTCAAAATAAAGAAACACATCCAATTAAGGATTGCTCTAATCCATTTAAATTTGAAAAATGATTAAAGTGTTTCAAATATTCAAAATTTTAAAAGATCTCTTACTCTAATCTTATAAAAAAATAATTTAATGAGGTTTTATTATCGCGCAAAGAGCGGACCTGTTAACTAGTGGTAGTATATTCAGGGAAATGCTCAGCCAACTTCTTCATACTCTTAATATAATGAAGGAATTCAACTGATAAATAATTTGATAGAAGATTTCTTACCAAAAAAAATGATATACATATTTATGTCTTTTACTTGCCATGACAAAGGGATAATACTCCAAGAAAACAATAAATATGTAAAAGATATCATAATTAGAAACTACAAAAAATGATTGTAAAATAGAATTGGAATGAGTTATTCAATTTATACTTTTGTGAACGATCTAACAATTTATCCACAAGTCCATCATGGTCAACACCAAATCTCACGGATAGAAGAAGCTGAGTTAATCCCTAAAAATGTTAAAGCATCGCTTTGATAACGTGTTATAAAATAAAAATTATATAATAAAATAAAAACATTGTGTTGATATTGAGTAATGTCAGACTTCAGCTTTATGTTTTTTTTCTTTTAAGTTAATCATACTGAGAGTGGAATTTTGTATCGGGCCCAAATACTGGATCATGTCCAATGTGAAATATTGAACGCCTTTGGATATACAAATATTACCAAACATGTTACTTTCTTCGTTTCAATTTATATGACATAATTAAGATTTTAAGAGTCAAATTTACTTATTTTGACTATTCATTTGGATGTACAATCTTTAAAGTTTTTGATAAATAAAAGTACTAAAAGCCATATGAATTAACAATTTAAAATATTCGAAAGATATACAAACAAATAACAATAGAGAATTTCTTATTTAATTTTCGAAATTCAAACTATATCGTTTAAACTATGACATGGAGTATACAATATTGTCCTATTAAATTACTGTAATTCCATCCTTGATTTCCACTATTGATTTGTTTCCCTCTCTGCTTCTCTATTCTTTCCCCATAGGACCAAGTAAAGCCCACCAACTAGCAATATTCCTCCACATACACTGCCAAAAACAAAACAAAATTGAGTATTTGAAGTTTAATTATAAAAGAATCGAACCATTAAGTTGAATATTAGCAAAAACGTTACGTATATCTAGTATAAATCATATTCATTTAAATTGAGTATATGGACTAATTTAATGATTTACTGCGTCATGATTTTGTTGAACAAAATGGAAGTCGTTGTATTACCTTCCCACATAAAGTGTTTCCTTCCACAAAAATGCTGACACTATGGCAGTTATGATGAGTGATAATGGAGTGAACATAGATATAAATACTGGCCCTTTTTTCTCTACAGTCCAAAGTTGTATCCAATATGTCAGGCCTGTAACAATCAAACCCTGCAATGTTTTTGTGTGAATAATTATATTACATAGTAAAAGTAAAAACCATTCATAGATGTTCATCTAATTTTCAATTAATTACACCAAGTTACAAAATTTGTTACGAGAAAAATTATACACGTAGGTCGCCACATCATCAACTCACTTTACATGATATCCACATAGAACTACTTAAGAAAAACAAAAATTAATTTTCAACCCACTTAGAGAGAAAAAAAACATGAGATCCACATGGCGAAAAACATCGTGCTTTGTGTTGAGTTGGAAAATAAGAATCTTTAACTTTTATTTTAAGTGGTCTGTTGAAAATATAATTAAATAATAAAAATGTGTTTTTTCTAACAACGTAAGCTTTTAGATGAGATAGTCACACACTTTAACATGGTATCAGAGCAAGCAGAGTTCCTGAGATTGAATCTCACCGCCATCCAAAATTAAAAAGAATTTCCACGTGCTTGGCCCATGAAAAAAAAATCAGGCTCGCACGTGACAATTTTATCAACGAAAAGTGTCAAAAAGACATAACGAGGCTGTATGAGGTGTTGAAGATTATGTTATATTTCCAAGGATTAATTTAATTAATTGAAACAAATATCATGTCTTGAAATAGCATAGGAGAAAACATACACAGTAAGCTACTGAAAAAAGATTAATGTCCCATTTTAGCGTCCATGCTGATATATTCCTTTCCATCACCATGGCCCAAATTGAAGATTGTATCCAGCTAAACAAGCAATATAGAGTGGCAAGACGTAGCTTTGTTGGATATTGTTTCACAATAGGAACCTAAAAAAAGAAACAATCAGAGTTTCTTTAAATCTCGTGATCTTAAACTTGTCAGATACCCTTTACAAAATATAGAAAATGACTCTCTTTATGAAAAGTAAGACACTTAAATTGACTCGTGGATACCTGTAAAATGAGCCATATAGACCATGTCATGTTAGCTAAAACCATGACTAGTGAACCTTTTAACCACTCTTCCTTCAAACTATAATTCAAATTTGAGCTATGAGTTCCCCTTGTGTTCCCTTTGAACCAATTCATGAAGTTCAATTGTGGACCTTTAACTAAGGCAAATACCAAAGCTCCTGTAACACCAATTGAAGAACCCAACAATTTTGCCATTCCATGTGACTTCTTTATTGCAAGAGCCTCCACTCTGTATATTTGATTAAAAAAACAACAACAGAACATTAAGTACATATGGTTCCTTAATACTCCCTCTTTTCCTTATTTACTCGTCATATTTCGTTTCTAGAGAGTCAAACTGCATAGACTATGACCATTTTTTTTTAAAAAATTGTATAGTTTTCAAATATCTAAATTTAAAATAGTGAATTAATCTAATTCAAGTTAGCTTCGAAAATTAATTAAGTTGACTCTCATTAAATGAAACGTGACAAGTAAAAATGAACAGACACCGTAGGTAGCTTTGAAGTGTACCTTAAAATTACAGCCATAAAAAAAGTGATGGCTGGAATTAAGTTAGTGGAGGCTGCAGCAAATGTTGCTGTGGTGTAATGTATGGAAAAATAGTATAGATCCAAACTTAGAGTGCTGAAAAAAAATGTAACAAAATTAATCAAGTGAGGCTAATGATTAACATATAATAAATTAAATAATTAACAGTGAACTTACCTAAGTAAAGACATAAGAAAGATCTTCAATATGATGTTGTAGGATAAAGGAACATCAGATTTTCTGTTTTAGTTAAAACAAAAAGTTGAAAATTGCATATATACAATATAGTTGTTAAGCTTGTACATACACTACTAAAAAATCGCGAATTATTAAATTAACCTTTCAAAGAAGGCAGCGAGGGGGGCTAACACGATGATAGCAAATGCTTGACGATAAGTAACGAAAACATAAGGGTTCATCCCTTGAGATATTGCAGATTTAGAAAACAAAGCCATGCCTGCATAAATAGCTTGTGTGAGGAGCATGGCAATGTAGTGTTTTTGTTTTTCCATTGACATGGCACAACCAATTACTAAGTGCTTCATTTTCTCCTCAATTTGGTTTTCTTGTCATGTTAGTGCATCAAAGGACTCTTCAATTTATAGACAAACCATAGACTTGGTACCCGTACAATACTGATTTTTCTAGCTTGTTAGATCAAACTTCCAAACTCTGTTTATTCTGAATAATATTTTTTTTGTCAAAAATGTTTTTTCAAAAAAATACTTTTGAAAAGTAACAAGTTGTGTACTTTTGCTAATATTAGAGTAGCAATTTTCACGTGCTCGAGTTTTTAAAAAAGTATTTATGGGGAGACACTATTTTTTAAAGCTTTTCAATAACAATTATTACTCAAACACACTTATTATTTGTTTTCTAAAAGCTTAGTCAAATACTTTTATTTCACTTATTATTATTTCAGCGTGACTCAAACCTCTAATTTACTAGTTGATGGTGAATGTTCTCAACCAAAATAAATACTTATCTTTTTTAGAAATTAGAATATATACTTTTAGCTTCCCAAAACCTAGATCACTTAAGTGGGGTCAAGGTTCATTTTACCCTTCTTTTTAACTAACAAGTCCTATTCAAAAAGCCAAGGTCTCATAGTCAATTGTACATATTAAATCTTTCTATTGTTAGACACCTAATTTTGTATATATGCAGACATAAAACCAGCTCTTGGGGTCATATTAATAATATGTACGTTTATTATAAAAAAGGTTAATATGATATGTTACGTTAAATATGTATTTTATATTTTTGGAGTTAAAATATGATAGTTATTGACTTTGTTGTCCTCAAAAAATAAAAATTAACTTCAATAAAATATTTATAAAAGTTGAATGACTTAATTATCCTGAAAAAATAAAAATAACATCGACGAGATATTCTCAAACCATTCGAGAAATGTGATGGAGATCTAGTAAGCCGAATAGATGTGCACTAGCAGAAACATCTCCTTTGATAAAACAGAGCATTAGTGAGATATTTAGGCAAGAATTACAAGCTTGACCAACAATTTGAGGGTGCTCCTTGATATTATTATCTTAAAGATTATAATCATCTCCACTTTGGTAGTACTAAATACTAATTAAGTGGAATAGAATTCAGAAATCATGTTTGGACACATAATTATTATAATTTGTTTATTGACCAGAGTATAAAATTGGATCAGTAATAAAATATCATGTGAATTGTAAATATATTTTTTAGACAAAAAATTAGTGTTTGATTCTTAGTTAAAAGGCATAAGTGAGCCAAAAATGTATAAGAAGGGTATTATTAGTAAAATAGATAGATGAAGGATATATTTATACATTTTGTGACAATTTAGGAGCATTTTTTATTCTTTTTCATTGTACGTAATATATTTTACCTTTTAGTCTGTCTCATATGCAACGATATATTTTCATATTTTTTAAAAGTAATTCAATTATAGAGTTTTACATTTTAATTACTACTAGCCATAACAATAATTATAACATACTCAGTGTAATTTCATAACTAAGTTCTGAAAAAAAATAGAATGTACACATATTTTACTCACACCTTTGTGCGTTAGAGAGATTGTTGTTTGATAGTCTCTCGACTTTAAAGAAAGTTTTCAAAATAAGGTTGCACAACTACACAATTGTATACTCTCTTTTTTATTATTTTTAATGGGATAATTTATAATCATATAAATAATTATAAATTTTGAAAAATAAAGACTTTTTTTATAATAAAAAAAATTAGTGACCAATCAAACAGGGGAGGAGTCAGCATATTGTTAGGGGTTCATCTGAACCTCCTTCGATGAAAAATATTACTATTTATATATGATTGAAATTATTTTTTATGTATATACTGTAGATGTCGAATCCCCTTCGATTAGTTCGTATATTTCCTTCTTCAAATTTTGAACTCTTTATTAAAAATTCTAACTATGCCACTACAATCAAACAATGTCGAGTAAAACGGGAGTGAGAAAGTAGTAGTAGTTCTTTTTTCTTGCAACAACGTGCTCAAAAGTTTACTAGTACAACCATCTTATATAATTGGGGACATGATTTCCAATATAATGTTACATCACTAGTGTTTGAAATTTTGAGGGTCTTTTTTTTTTTTTACTATTTTGGTTGATGTACGTGTCTGGTTTTTGCACTCACTTTTCCGTGAATAAATGTGCAATGTTCGAAGTGCTCCATTTTCATGCGTTTAATCGACTTGAAAGCACAAGCTTAACCATCGTGCATAATACTGTTATAAGTCAAATTGACCTACGTCAAATTTGAAGTTTTGATATACTACAAGAATTATCAAGAAAAGAAGAATGAGAAACATTATAAAAGAATAACTTTTTAAGCATGTCATAAATAAGCAGTGGCGTATTTAGAATTTCGAGATGATGGGTGCACTATTATAAAAAAATAGATCTAGGATATAATTTTGATTGATTTGACATTTAGGTTTTTATCACTAACAATAATCCTACTTAGAGAAATGCACCCAATCATTATTGCATTATATGATACCAAAGGATTTCAGTCATTTTGAAGCAAGAATAGAGGATTTCAGTCATTATCTCTCCTATATAAAGAACTATAAATAATATTGATGCTATTAAAGAAGAAGAGGCTATTCACACGTATCAAGATTTATACTCCTTAGCAAATAGTTATAAATGTGAAGAATTATTTATGTGAAAGTCAACAAAGAGAATATGTGTTTCTAAGAAGTTATTCCCTTTCTCCCTAATTACTTGTTTATTTTTTTATTTTTAGTTGTCCCTAATTACTTGTTAATTTTAACAAATTAAGAAAGGACAAAACTTTTTACCTATTATACTCTTAATTAATTACTTTGAAAAAGGTAGAACTTCTTGAAAATATAAAGGTTTTAATTCATCCATTTCATAATTAATAGGGGTAAAATGGTAAATTCACTATGTCAGTTATTGTTTTCTTAATAGGTGTGTTAATTCAAAAGTGGATAAGTAATTAGGGACAGAGGGAGGGAGTATTGTTTTAGTTCTCGAGTTGTTCATTTAATTGTTTTTAAATTGTAACCTATTTACTTTTATAGAAGATTCGTAATAAGTATTTATTTTTTGAGTTGTAAAAGGCTTTCAAGAATGGGGTAGAATCAGTGATGGAGTCGAAATTTTTAATAAGGGGTTCAAAATCTGAGAAGTAAACACATGAATTAGTAGAAGGGGGTTCGACATCTATTATACATACCTAAAAAATAATTTTAACCATGTATAAATAGTAATACTTTTCGCCGAAGAGGATTCGGATGAACCCCTAAGTACATGATGGCTCCGCCCCTGGGTAGAATTATCTTGAAAGGAGCAGTTGGAAAATTAGTCCCTTTGGTTATAGAGTTATAACCTAAAACTACTCTTATTTAGTGGATATTTGAGGCAAATCCTACATACATATGTTGTGTGAATTTTACTCCTTTGAACAAAAAGTTTTTCATTATAAAATTCTTTGTATCGATTACATTGCGCACTTTATTTCTTATAACTTATCTCAATGAAACTAATCATGACTACAACATATTTCGAAAATCTATCATTGACTCGTTTTACACTGAGAGTCGATCTACTGTAACCCAACCGGCAATCAAAATTGATAAAAAATATTTGGTCCCTAAAATCTTATCCACGTATAATATAAGTAGTACATCTATTAAGCACATGACATAAAAGCCAATGTGACAAGGACAACCATGAAATAAATTAAACCAAACTATATAATTATATTGAAAGGACAATTTTTAGGAAACATTGGCCAGCACTGCTGTCTAATATATTCGATGATAAAACAACAGTGGAACATAGCTAGCATTATTTATTGACACTTTCAAAGCTGAAATCATTTCACTTTTCTGAATTAACAACATATGTTTATATAGCTTTAGGATTAGACGCAAATTTAGGATTTTTTGAATATGAGTGCACAAAAAAAAATGTACTAAGTGGGAATTGATTCGAACATGGGTGCATCAAAAAAATATATTAAGTGGAAACTGATCTTTATTCCTCAAAATCAAAAGCTCAACATTTAATCATGTGGCTCAGTTAGAGTTCTTATAGTACGGATGCCAAAATATAATATTATACAAATTTTAGAAAATATATACATAAAATATCTAGTTTTATGAAAAGACCATGAATTCCAATACCCTATTTTTGCCTCTAAATTCGCCACTAATTAGGATAAGAAAGAAACTTTTGAAATTGCATTTTAATTTCTATGTGACTTTAGGCACAGAACATTAAATTCATTTATAAATGTCATCCAACTTACACAAATGAAGGTCACATATATATGTTTGATTAATAGTCAGAGGTGTTTAATAAACTAAAAATTCTAGATTCGTCATTATTTACTTCCACTAATTTATGACCATCACAAGTCACAACACAGCCTTCTTCTCCACTCTTGAGGGATGGTGTAGGGTGGAAATGTGTAGCTATCACATCAGTTTAAAGCTAGTTTCAGGTATTTTCAAGGGCTGGCAGGCACCCATTTTGAGAATATTTTAGCATGTGTATATTGTGCATAAAGGTTAGGGGTCGTTTAGTTCGAAGTTAAGTTATATTGAGATAAATTATTTTAATATTATTTTATATTAAATATTTGACTTATTGTATTAAAAATAACATGCATTAATATATTGCATAATTTCTAAGAAGAAGTTCGTTTACAAAAATACCATTCATTTTATTCAGCAGAAAAAAGTTTGCAGGACCTTAAGGGTATTCTTGTCATTTTGATTATTTTCTGTAATAACTAGTCTTGATAATATTATTTCATTCTTTGACAAAGATAAGATACTAATTACTAATCTTGGTGAATTAAATACCAAATAAAAAATATACTCATTTTTTTTTCTTAAAACTATTTATATTTGTCCAGCAAAGCAAACGATCGTCAGAGTGATGTTAGGTAAATGCTAAGCACTGTTTAATGAGGCATTGAGCAACGTAATGCATTACGTTGTGCCCCATAAACTATTGTACAAACTATGAGTGGAATAGGTTTGCAACTTCATTCTTTTTCTATTTTTGATCTTCAATTTTGACAACTCTTTCATTTCAACTTGTTGTCAACTTTTAATAATTTAATTGTTTCGAAAAATTTGGCTTTAGTTCGTATATATTGTGCCTTTAACTTACACAAATGCAGAATAGGTAAGTTTTGATTTATTTCTTGTGCCTGAAATAGAAAGTTCCCACTAGTGAATAATGAACAATGATAGATCAGATCTTCAAGACACACATCCACTAACTTGAGCTACTTGTATTATTGAAATATAATAAAAACAGAATATATTCAATGAGTGAGATTCAAATAAAACAAATAAGAATTATTAAGATGTTTGTTCAAAGATTTTTGCAAAAATAAGGGGGTAGTTCACCAATTCCACCCATTAATCGCTATCGTTATTATAACACCCCAAAAATTTATTGGCAAAGACCCCAGTCATTCTTCATTTGCGTGTAAAATCGTATCGGGTTATTCTTAAATTGTTCTTAGGTGCTAGGGTCAATCATTTAGTGTAGGAATGGATTTGGATATGAATTGAGGTCACTCCCTAACACAAAATTGAGTTGGAAGCTTCCTTACCGATTAAGTTTTAATATAAGATTCTATTTAGGTGAACTTCAAACGATCATATCTCTCATAATATAATGAATTAAGTGACATATGACCAATAAAATTAAAAATCTATGAGTCTTCTTTCTAACGTCACCAAATTTGCCTTATTTCGAGTTCGGAGTAATAGATCATGGTCATTTTATTAAAACATGCCCGTGCGAGCTGGAAAAATCGACAAGGTCACCTGCTCAATCGGCGATTCGCCGAATTAGCTCACGGAAATGTTCCTAGAAAAATATTAAGTTGGTCATTCCTCCTAATTATTTTTTCATTTAACTTGCCTTCTTTATTGGGTAAATCACCTAGGTATCCTATATTAAGAAAATATTTACCATTTATAACAATAGAAATTTTGTAACTAAATATAACAATTCCTTAATGTTAAGCGATTCTCTTTTTCTTTGTCTCTGTTTATCCAATGTCTTCTTCTCCTTCGCTGCAATTTTTTCCTCTTACAATCATGATTTCTCTTCATCTTCTTCCTCTTCACAATTTTCATCTTAAAAACTATTTTAGAATATTTGTATCTTCAAATCGATTGTCACCTATGTTTCACGATTTTCACCTAAAAAACAACAAGGAGTAGAATACAAAATTCCAAAATTTATACAAAATCGTGTGCACAAGCACGCATTCAAAATCTCTAAAATTACAATAGCATGAATTCACCTTTGATAGTCATTAAAAAACTTCAAACTTTGAATTCATTA
>JAJOOS010010930.1:0-13053 GCA_029582725.1 Solanum chiquidenum | reverse complement strand
CAAATAGGAATAGTTATTTCTTTTTTCTACTTTTAAGAATTTATGCGATTTGAATTTGAAACTGAAATAATGTCAGCAACAGTAAAATGGCATGCACTTGTTTTCTGTTTTTTTTTTTACCTAAAGTATGCAGTTGTCTGTACCTTGCAAATACCATATGTAAGTTTATTGTTTGATAGTACATTTTTAAATTTAATGACTAGTTTACTACTAGGACGAGTTGGGTTGAATTTGAATGAATCGAAATAATTTGAGTTGATAAATGAGAAAGTTATTGATAGTTCAAGAGTTACGTGATCAGAAATGTGAGTCATAACTCAATTTCGTTATAACCTTCAGCCGCTACATCTCTATCACTTGTCTCTGTTCATATTCATTACTTCACCATTTTCATATTTGTCTTGTCGAATCATTAACATTAATTAATATTGATGATTATTCTAAAATAAATCAAAGATACTTTTAATATAATATAATATTATCTTGTTTGATTAGGAGCTTTAATATTTGTGTGTTCCAAGTAGACCGTTGTTTAAATCATTTTGCTAAGAGAGGACCACAAAATTAAAGTTGGAAAAACTATTTCAAATGAGTAATTAATGGAGTAGGGCCAATTAATTGGAATTTGGATTAATAGGAAAATTAAAGTCATTTACCACCAATAATCAAGGTCAATGTTAAAAACCTTAAAAAAAAGTAGTACTAACATTTCTGATATATATTTATTTTTGATTTATTAAAAAAAATAAAATTACATGTTATGTTTTTAATGTCAGTTCTGAGTGTTTACGAATGTCAATATTATTTCACTATATATGTTCGTGACAATTCTCACGTCATGAAATACTTATTGGAGTTGAATTAAATTCAGGGTTCATTATATTATCTAGTACTATCAATATAGTTATCCTTATTCCATCAAGCTTAATCTAAGTCCCCTTGATTTTGAATATTTTATCACTATGAAGGAAATTTAAATTCCCCACAAACTCTTTCCAATAAAAAGGCCATCGAAAACGTTTTTGATGATATAATTTTCCACGGTATCTCTTTTTTGGTATATTTTCTATATACATAGTCCATATTTTTTGTTTGTTATAAGATTTGATCAACATACGTTTACACATTAAAGAATGTGAATAAAAGACAATTAATTATAAACATTTATCATAAAAAAGGCACAAATGAATTTAAACAAGTTTTTATTATATACAAGAATCTCTACATTTGGAAAAAGAGAAATTAAACTAGAGTAAACGCGATAGATTTATTCGAATTCAAACCATAAATATATACGACTATATCAAAAAATAAAAATAAGTACATATATAAATAACATAATTACTGATTCTAAATTCTGAATCTGTCGTTGCTGGATTGACCTACCAAGATTGTCCCACAAGGGAAGTCCAAGCACAATAAGCACAAACAAGTTTTTGAGAAATGTATACATACACAGCAAATGATAAGCTCATTAAGGTCAAATCCTTCCAATCACCCTTTCGCTTAGGACTCAAATTATCCTTCAAACCTTTTCCAAATTTTCCCACACCAAATATAAGTTGTGGAAATACACCCTTGTTGATTTGCTTCTCCGTTTTCGCGCTTTTGTGATCACTTGATTCGCGATTTTGACAAGAAATTACTAACATTGAAAATGATCGTGGACTAACGCATTGTGTGTGATATTCTTGAACAACAGAAACAATTTTTCTGCAGTTGAACGAATGACTCAATGAGATTGAAGCCATGAGATTAAGAAACTTTTGAAAAAACTGTGTCTTTGGATATTTTAGATGGTTTTGAGAGGATGAATTATTTAGTTTGAATTTGATGACTTAGGGAGAGAGTGAGTTAAAGTGGTTAGCCCCACAAATTTTGGAAAAAAGGATAAAAGATAAAAGTGTCCAACTCAAAACAATAGGGTGGAAGAAAATATCTCTCAATAAAGAAACCATTTTGTGCCTTATGTTTTTTATTATTTGGAAATAAAATTGTATGGATAAGGTTTTAGGTATTGGTAGAAAAGTCAAGGTAGGAGAAGTGTATAATTACAAAGGATTAGGCCACCCATTGCATATAGCCAAACCTTAAAAAGTTGAGAATTCAACAATTTCAACTCAAATTTATAATTATATTAAAAAATTTATGTAACATGCCTTTTTTCGTCTTCAAAAAGTTATTCCAAAATAAGTGTTACATCAACAATTTAAATAAAAATTAGTATATTTTTCCAACTATATATATGCTCCATATTTTTAGTACTATTCAATTTTCAAAAGACATTTACTAAATAGAGATAGTTTAATAATCTAAACATTCTATTTATTATTTTTTAATAAACATTATTTTTGCTAAGGTGACACACTAACACTTATTTTAACATGGATATATATATATATATATATATAAATTAAAGGTTCCTCTAACTCCTATTATGGAGAAATTGAACATGGGATCACATGCAAATGTTGCTTCTAATTTGGCAAATTATGTCAATTAATTACTTTAATATAGTTTTGTTAGGAAGAAATAAGGTTGATGTGATGTCCCCCACCCCACCCCCTCATGTTGAGGGAATATTTGACCAAAAAACAAAAGTTTAGAATTTGAGCATTTTCATTATTTCCTTAAAAAAATCTTTGTCAATTCTAAAGTTATACATATGAGTGGAGATTTTCACTTGTTTATATAAAAATCGAAAATAGTAATTTTCAATTTATGATCGTCAATTATAATCAAATCGTTTCAAATTGCTTATTATTTATTAGTCTTGGAACGTTTACTTTAACCATAAAATTTCATGAATTCTTGAGTATATCTAAAGTGTTTGTACATATATGGTGTATTTTGCCTAAAAAAATGATTCTAGAAGAATACATATATGAAATATACAGGACCACTTCCCTTTTAGCTATTTAAGACAATACCAAACTTCACTTGTTCCAAAAGGCAAATTAAAAATTTATGAAATTATTAAATGTAAATTAGTGCACGAGCCTATATAAATAAATTATTCATTTTTTTTCACTTTTGGATATTATTATAATACACTTGCAACCATACAAAAAGGTTACGTTTCTCCCCAATAATTAATAATAACTATTAATAGACTTGTGATACACTTGCACTTGCTTCTTCTTTACGTGTTACATTAATTGTGAATTTTAAATTGCGTTATCGAACAAAAAACTAATACTATTTGGTGACTAGTGACGTTTGTTTGTAAAATACTATAAATGACATTTACTAGGTCATCACAAATATTCATCATAAATTTTTTGGTCAGATATAATTGGCCACATATGCATATGTAAAATTATGAGTATAATTTATTAGATCGTAACGATTAGACACATGAAATTTGATTCTAAACATAGTTAGTCACATGCATTTTGAAAAATTTATGGACTAATACACATATAACATAACCCTGAATTCTTGTTTCATAACTCATAAATTCCAAATAAAAGAAAAAGAAGTGATGTCTGTACTTGAGAAACTATGAATATAAGTTACTAGGTCGTCACGAATGGATCCATAAATTTTGAGCTTAAATAAAATCGACAAGACATATTCCAAAAAAATAATGGACTAACCAACATACACAACCAAAAAAAAAAGGAAGCAATGTTTGCCGCTGGAAAACTACGAGTATCATTCAGTAGGTTATCACAAATGTACCTACAAAATTTGAGCTCAAATATAATTGGTCGCACATTTTTCAAAAAAATAATGGACGAATAGACACAAGAATTGAGATAATCCTAAATTTCTGTTTCATGACCCATAAACTCCCAAAAAACATATGTCTGCCCCAGAGAAACTATGAGAATCAATTACTAGATCGTTACGAACAAATTCATAAAATTTGAAGTCAAACAAAGTCGGACATATATCAGAAAATTAATGGATTAATATACACAAAAAATTGAGATAATTAATTCGTATTATACTCTTGTGATATATTTAAGTTTGTTCTCATTAAAATAAAAATAAAAACAAGAACAGACCTTCAATTTTGGACTGCTTGACATGTTAAATTTAATTATACATGATATTAATTTATGTTTTTGAATGCTTGTCTAATCAAATATATATTATTCTGAATAATTCTATTAATTAATCACATATAATTTATTCTTTTGACTGTTATTATTATAATTATTACTGCCATTATCTATTGTCATGGCGGGCTATGTTGTTAGTTGTTATTTTCTGAATAATTATAAAATGTATTTTATTGATTTTGTTTATTTATGTAGAAAATGTCACTTTATATAATCATCACCTAAAAGACTAACAAAAAAATATATTCTTTCGACTAATCGAAAAGAAAAATCTCCATTATTGATCGAATCCTCAATTCGGATCTTCGTTGAAATTTCAGTATTCAATAAATCATTACTTAACTTAGAAAGATAAATATTTTAATTTTGGTTAAGATCACAGTTCTCTAGATTAAATGACATGACATGCTTAAGATCACAATCTTCAAGATTAAATGACATTTTAATTTAATATCACAATATCAATAAGTCTTTTTATATTCTTAAGCTTCGTTTTAAATTAAAGCATGACTAATAAATTAAAAACGAAGAAAATAACATACTCGTTAGAATTCTCATGGTTGAAAGATCTGATTCTATAAATAATCCATCTTCATTTGTGGAATCACAGTAGATATATTATTTATTGATGACATTTTTCAACGAAAATTAATAAGGAAGTACGTAATACAAAATATTGTAAATATAACGTATAAGATCTTGTTAAAATTTTATATCTATTCCTCCTATTCTTGAGCAATATTCCAAAAAATTATGATTTTAGAGCCCAATGTATTGCCCAGCCAAAAGTGCACTGATTTTCAACACTAATTAAAGCTATATATAAACAAAGTCAATGATATATACCCCAATAATAATTAAGGAACAATAAATAAAATGATAGTTTTTTAAATCATTCATAAAGATTTTGGTTTTCATAGGTTGTTAGAGAGTTGAACAATGATTTTTTTCCCCATGTTGTCAAAGATTTAAATAATACTGAAAATAGATGGCGAACAGTTGATCAAAATGAATATAATAAATTTAATATTTTGAAAATAACTTAGATAGATTGATTCAAGAAATCATAATAGCTTAGTTGGTTGATTATCTGAATTTTTTTATCTTATAAACAATATTTTTAAAATAATATTTTGTTACTTATGAACACAAAAAATAAGTAAATGGCCACTTATTTTCTTGAAAATCATCCGAGCAGTATGTATAGTCTCACAATGATTTACGACATATTTTGGCATACATGAGCCAATTTAAAAGGATTATGCGATTTTTTTAGTTTTTGTGTGTGTTAGCCCATGAATATTTTGGTGCGATGACTTTCGATCGAGTTTTGCAAACTCTTATAGAACCTTCGTACGGAGTTGGGGGAGCAGTACTTATAGACTCATCATGACCCATGACATATTTTGGTATTTAGGGGTAACTTTAAATGAATTAGATCACTTTCTCAGTTTTTCGTTTGTGTAGGCCCATGAATATTATGGTAATATGACTTCTGAAAGATTCTTTCGCAAAATCTTTACGGAACCCTCAATCGAAAGTTGGGGGAGTAGTACGTATAGTCTCACAATATGAAGACTCCATTTTGAACATTTAGAGACCAATTTAGAAGAATCATGCGATTTTCTCAGTTTTTTGCATGTGTTAGCATATGAATATTTTGATTTTTTGTGGTATCACTTTTAGACGCCCCCCCCACAAGGTACATCTCGCGCCTATGGGCCGCTATAACTATCCAAGAAGACACTCGAAACTGGAAGGATAAACAAACCCACCCGGTGGACTGCCGAGCTACAAGTCCTACGACACAAGAGCGGGATTCTCTAAGACTTCAATCAACCCCTTCGTACTTCGATCCAATCAATCGATCGATCAAGAGGCTAATCTCTTTTGTTTGGACCGGTAGCTAAAAGAAAGTCCTCGCTTTCTCTTGAACAAGGGAAGGGCAGCATATCATTAACTTCAATTGAACAAGCTCAACCTTGGAAGAAAAAGGAAGTGAAAACCCTAAACTTGAAACCCTACCCTTCTTTGCTACTCACTATCTAAGGGGCAAATCCTAAGTCGGTTCTCAAGGCCCGAAAGCTCGGGGATTGAATACCCCTATGTTCCAAGTGACTAGCTTGGCTGGTGATACGTTCACCCACTTGCACGCTTCCTTGCAAGCATAAAATTCTTAGTTCGCCCGCTACCACACGGGCTAGTGTACTTTTATCCACTAAAGCACTTAAGGGGGCATTTTTGCACTAAGATATAGAATGTTAAAAACACGCATAGACACACTAATGCTAAGGGATGGTGCGCATAACCCTTTCTACTGTGGAATTCTAGTCCGTTGTACCTAACCTCTATTCACATCGCAAATAGTGGATAAGGCGCATCTGATCTTTCTTCTTCAGCCAAGCATAAAAGTGATTTTTTTGTGAAACCTTTACGGAACTCTCCGTAGGAAGTTGGGGGAGCAGTATGTACATTCTCACAATTTTAGAGTCCATTTTGGACATTTAGGGATCAATTTACAAGAAATATACGATTTTCTCAATTTTTCGCATGTGTTAGCCCATGTATATTTTAATCATATGACTTATGAACAAGTTTTTGCAACCTTTATAGAACACTCAATACGGTGTTGTAGTTTCACAATTTTTATTATTCATTTTGGGCATTGAGGGGCCAATTTATAAGATTAGGCGATTTTCTCTATTTTTCGTGTGTGTTAGCCCATAATATTTTAGTGAAATAACTTCTGGACGATTTCTTTACACAATCTCCGTAGGGATATGGGGAGCAGTACGTACAGTCTCACAATTTTGGGCATTTAGGGGATAATTTTCTGAAATTAGGTAATTTTTTCAGTTTTTCATGTGTCTTAGCCCATGAATATTTCTGTGACATAGCTTTCAGATGATTTCTTGGCAAAACCTCTACGGAACCCTCCGAAGGGAGTTGGAGAGCACTACATAGTGTCTTACAAATTTTAGAGTCCATTTTGACATTTAGGGACTAATTTACATAAATTACGCAATTTTCTCAGTTTTTCGTGTGTATTAGCCAATGAATATTTTGGTGATATGACTTCTGGATGATGTCTTTTCAAAACCTTTACGGAACCATCCACATGGAGTTAAGGGAGAAATATGTATAGTCACATAACTTTTAGAGTCCATTTTGGGCATATAGAGGCTAATTTACAGAAATTTGGTGATTTTCTCATTTTTTTTTCTTATGTGTTAGCCCATGAGTATTTAGGTGATATTGCTTCTGGACGATTTTTTTGCAAAATCTTTAGGGAACCCCCTGTAGGGAGTTGGGGAGAAGTACGTACAATTGATGTGAGTCCAAATATATAATTTTAATTATTATTTATCTCATATTTCGTATTTTTATATGTCCTTTTTTAACATGAATTTATGAATTATGCTTAATAATATATTTATTTATAGGAGTAAATTGATATAAAAATAAAAAAGTTTGAAGCTAAAATAAATTAAAGATAAAGAGATTATAGAAGGAAATCATAATACATTAAATTAAATATTATATTAATATTTCAATAATTTTGAAGGCTAGCAGAAAGTAAAGTAAAGAAAGTGATGGTTTGCTACTGCTTCCACATGGCACAAATTGAAGACCTCACAAATTGTTTAGGCGATTTCACGCGTACATTGAGTTCTCTTAGTTTTTGGGTTCTCAATTTATTTTGTACTCAATTATTTTAATAAGGGTTTTTAGATCAATATAATCAATCAAGTATACAAAGTCGTTAATACTTTTCAGAATTCCTTTCTTCATTTCCTTTTTCTTAGACATTAGTTGCTAAGGACCTTATTCTGAGGCTGCGATTACGTACGAATGATTGTTGAACATTGATTTCGTTTTGATGAATTTAGTTATCGCTTAAATTACTTTTGTATTCTTGTTTTAATATTTCATGCTTGATCACCATAGTAATAAATATATTGTCTATTCTTGAACTGAATAGACAAAGATGTAGATAGACCAAAGAATACGAAAAGCTCGATCTCTCTTGCATATCACTTGTTCAGATTCATGTTCAGGATTGACACCCAGACGAACACCAAGCTTGGTTACAAAACATGATGAAATATAAATGCTCGCCAATTAAGTGTTGTCTATTCTCGTTCAACGATGTAGTTAGACAGTAAATTGAAATAGGCGACTAGAGGTCGAGAGATCATGATCATAAAATCAACCCTGTAAATCAGTAATTTGATAACCATAAGAAATTCATGAAAGAGATATGATACATAAATTCTTAGTATGATGCAGCTTTGGAATTGCCCCAATAGTTGTTAGGTAATTTTGGTATTTAATTATTGCATTCTTTTATTTATAATTTAAATCTTTTGGCATGCTTGAATAAATAGTTAGACTAGTATTAATTTAGTAAAAAAGTTAATCAACAAGTCCTTTGGGTTCGATACTTCGACTCTTTTAGAGTCATTATATTACTTGTGCGACCACTTACACTTACGTGTGCAATTTGAAGCAATAACATTCTCACAGTTTTAGAGTCCATTTAAGATATTTAGAATCCAATTTACAAGAATTAGGTATTTTTCTCATTTTTTCGTGTGTGTTAGCGTATGAATATTTTGGTAAAATAACTTCTAAAAAGTTTCTTTGCTAAACCTTTACGGAACCCTCTAGGATTTTTCATTACGACTTAGGGTTTAGGGCTTTGGGTTCTTTAGGTTTAGGGGTTCTTAAAGTTTTCTTTAGGGAGTTTTAAGGGAATTTTAGGTTTATGATTTTTAGGGATTTTTAGGTTTATGATTTTTTTGGAGTTTTTAGGATTTTTTAGGGCTTAGAGTTTAGGGGCTCAGGATAAGGTTTAGGGGTTTTAAAAGTTTTTTAGGGTTTTTTAGGCTTTAAATTTTTTATGGGTAAGGGCTTCTTGAGCTTTAGACAAATTACTCAATTTTTCGTGTGTATTAGCCCATATATCTGGCGCCCAGAGCACCTAATTTTTTTTTGAATTTCTCAAAAAAAATTATGAGGACCTCCGTATTGAGTTGGAGAACCATCACGTATACTTACACCATTTTTTTCACGCCCATTTCCGCATTTACAGGCCCTTTTTTATGTCACACAATTTTCTCAATATTTCGTGTGTATTAGCCCATGAATCTGGCGCCCGGAGCATCCAAATATTTTTCTCAAAAAATATCATGAGCACTTTCGTATTGAGTTGGGGAACCATCACGTATACTCACACCATTTTTTCACGCCAATTTCCGCATTTATAGGGCTTTTTTAGAAATCGTGCAAATTTCTCAATTTTTCGTGTGTAGTATTAACCCATTGATCTAGCGCTCGGAGATCCCAATTTTTTTTTCTCAAAAAATTTATGAGGACCTCCATATTGAGTTGGAGAACCATCGCGTATACTCACACCATTTATTTTTAATGCCCATTTCCACATTTAAAAGATCTTTCGTAGGAATCCCACAAATTTCTTAATTTTTTGTGTGTATTAGCTCATGGATCTAGCGCCCGAATCATCCAAAAAAAAATCAATTTTTTTTTTGACGACTTGGGTATTGAGTTGGGGAACCATCGCATATAATTACACTATTTTGTCACGCGCATTTCCGCATTTACATGATATATTTAGGAATCACGCAAATACCTCAATTTTTCGGGTGTATTAGCCCATGAATCTTGCTTTTATATCACCCAATTTTTTTTTTTGCTCAAAAAACATTATGAGGACCTCCATATTGAGTTGTGAAATCATCACGTATACTCACACCATTTTTTCACGTCTAATTTCGTATTTAGAGGTTTTTTATTTTGAAATTACGCAAATTCCCAATTTTTCTTGTGTATTAATCTATTGATCTGGCTCCCGAAACACCAATTTTTTTTTCTCAAAAAACTTTATGAGGACCTCTGTATTAAGTTGGAGAACCATCATGTATACTAAGATCATTTTTATCACGCCAATTTCTGAATATATAGGCCTCTTTTTCATAAATTACTTAAATTTCTCAATTTTTCGTGTGTATTAAATGCCAATGGAAATGACTCCTGGAGCATTCAATATTTCTTTCTCAAAAAACTTTATGAGGACCTCTGTGTTGAGTTGGGGAACCATCATGTATATACACACCATTTTTTTTCACGCCCATTTTTGCATTTACAGAACCTTTTTTAGAAATCACGCAAATTCCTCAATTTTTCGTGTGTATTACCCCATGGATCTGGCATTCGAAGAATCCAAAAAAAATTTCTCTAAAACTTTATGAGGATCTCTGTACTGCGTTAGGGAACCATCAAGTATTCTCACACCATTTTTTAACACATATTTCCTCATTTCAAGGCCCTTTTTTCGGAATCGTATGAATTTCTCAATATTTCGTATGTATTAGCCTATAGATCTGACGCCCGTAGTACACAAAAAATATTCTCAAAAAACTTTATGAGGACCTCAGTATTGAGTTGGGGAACCATCACGTATACACACACCATTTATTTCACGCCCATTTTCACATTTACATGCCTTGTTTTAGGAATCACGATAATTTTACAATTTTTCGTATGTATTAGCCCATGGATCTAGCGCTCGGAGCATCCATATTTTATTTCTCAAAAAATTTTATGAGGACCTCCATATTGAGTTGAGGAACCATCACGCATACTCAAACTATTTTTTTCACGCCTATTTCCGTATTTACAGGACCTTTTTTAAGATTCGCATAAATTTCATAATTTTTCGAGTGTATTAGCCCATGGATAAAGCGCCCGGAGCACCCAAATTTTTTCCCCACAAAATACCTTATAAGGACCTCCGGAATGAGTTGGGGAACCATCACGTATACTCACACCATTTTTTTCACGTTCATTTCCGCATTTACAAGCCCATTTTTAGGAATCATGCAAATTTCTCAACTTTTCGTGTGTATTAGCCCATGGATAAGGCGCCCTGAGCTCCTAATATTTTTTTCTCAAAAAACTTTATGAGGACCTTCATATTAAGTTGGGGAACCATAACGTATATTCACACCATTTTTTATGCGCATTTCTGCATTTACATCCCCTTTTTAGAAAACGGGCAAATTCTTCAATTTTTTGTGTGTATTAATTAATCCATGGATCTGGCGACTGGAGCACCCAATTTTTTTTTCTCAAAAATATTTATGAGGACCTCTGTATTGAATTGGGGAACCATCACGAATATTAACACCATTTTTATCACACCCATTTTTGTATTTGCATGCTCGTTTTTTAGGAATCGCGCAGATTTCTAAATTTTTCGTGTGTATTAGCCCATAGTTCTGGCGCCCAGAGCACCCAAATTTTTTTTCTCAAAAAACTTTATGAGGACCTCCATATCGAGTTGGGGAATTATCACGTATACTTACACCATTTTTTTCAGGCCTATTTCCGCTTTTTCATGGTCTTTTTTAGGAATCACTTAAATTCACAATTTTTCGTATGTATTACCCCATGGATTTGGCACCCATTGCAACCAAAATATTTTTTTCAAAAAACTTTATGAGGACCTTCATGTTGAATTGGGGGAACCTTCACGTATACTCAAAATATTTTTTCATGCCCATTTCTGCATTTACAGTCCCTTTCTTGGGAATCACAAAGAAATCCTTAATTTTTCGTGTGTTTTAGCTCATGGATATGGCGCCAGAGCACCCAATTTTCTTTTATCAAAAAACTTTATGAGGACATCCGTATTGAGTTGGGGAACCAATACGTATACTCACACCATTTTTTTACGCCCATTTCCGCATTTACAGGCCTTTTTTAGGAATTGCGTGAATTCCTCAATTTTTCGTGTGTATTAGCCCATGTATGTGGCGCCCATAATACCCAAATTTTTTTATCAAAAAACTTTAAGCGGAACTCTGTAATTAGTTGAGGAACCATCATGTATACACACACCATTTTTTTCACGCTCATTTCCGCATTTACATGCCCTTTCTTAAGAATCACGCAAATTACAAAATTTTTTGTGTGTATTATTATCTGGCGCTCGGAGAACCCAAAATATTTTTCTTAAAAATATATTATGAGGACCTCTGTATTGAGTTGGGGAACCATCACGTATACTCACACCATTTATTTTTAATGCCCATTTCCACATTCAAAAGATCTTTCGTGGGAATCCCACAAATACCTCAATTTTTTGGGCGTATTAGCCCATGAATCTTGCTTTTATATCACCCAATTTTTTTTTGCTCAAAAAATATTATGAGGACCTTCGTATTGAGTTGTGAAACCATCACGTATACTCACACCATTTTTTCACGTCTAATTCCGTATTTAGAGGATATTTTTTAGAAATTACGCAAATTCCAAATTTTTCTTGTGTATTAATCTATTGATCTGGCTCCCAAAGCACCAATTTTTTTTCCTCAAAAAACTTTATGAGGACCTCCGTATTGAGTTGGGAACCATCACGTATACACACACCATTTATTTCACGCCCATTTTCACATTTACATGCCTTTTTTTAGGAATCATGATAATTTCACAATTTTTCGTATGTATTAGCCCATGGATCTAGCGTTCGGAGCCTCCGCATTTTTTTCTCAAAAAACTTTATGAGGACCTCCATATCGAGTTGAGGAACCATCAAGCATACTCAAACTATTTTTTTCACGCCCATTTCCGTATTTACAGGACCTTTTTTAGGATTCGCATAAATTTCACAATTTTTCGGGTGTATTAGCCCATGGATAAAGCGCCCGGAGCACCCAAATTTTTTTCCCTCAAAATACTTTATAAGGACCTCCGGAATGAGTTGGGAAACCATCACGTATATACACCCCATTTTTTTTTCACGCCCATTTTTGCATTTACAGAACATTTTTCAGAAATTGCGCAAATTTCTCAATTTTTTGTGTGTATTACCCCATGGATCTGGCATTCAAAGAATCCAAAAAAAAATTCTCTAAAACTTTATGAGGATCTTCGTACTGAGTTAGGCAACCATCAAGTG
>JAJOOS010010929.1:0-21866 GCA_029582725.1 Solanum chiquidenum | reverse complement strand
GAAAGAAGATAAAATATAATGTCCATGTTACAAATGTTGTAATACAACATTAGGAACTCGTGAGACAATTGATACACATTTGAAAGTATATGGAATAAAGCATATTTAGATGGGGTGAAATAGTTTTTGGATTATTCTTTTCGGGGATCAGGGAAAGAAGATAAAATATAATGTCCATGTTACAAATGTTGTAATACAACATTAGGAACTCGTGAGACAATTGATACACATTTGAAAGTATATGGAATAAAGCATATTTAGATGGGGTGAAATAGTTTTTGGATTATTCTTTTCGGGGATCAGGGAAAGAAGATAAAATATAATGTCCATGTTACAAATGTTGTAATACAACATTAGGAACTCGTGAGACAATTGATACACATTTGAAAGTATATGGAATAAAGCATATTTAGATGGGGTGAAATAGTTTTTGGATTATTCTTTTCGGGGATCAGGGAAAGAAGATAAAATATAATGTCCATGTTACAAATGTTGTAATACAACATTAGGAACTCGTGAGACAATTGATACACATTTGAAAGTATATGGAATAAAGCATATTTAGATGGGGTGAAATAGTTTTTGGATTATTCTTTTCGGGGATCAGGGAAAGAAGATAAAATATAATGTCCATGTTACAAATGTTGTAATACAACATTAGGAACTCGTGAGACAATTGATACACATTTGAAAGTATATGGAATAATTCAAAATTATACTTTTTGGTATCACCATGGAGAACATTGAGGTGAGCCGGTGTCAAACTCTGAAGATGAAAATGATGATGAAGTCGAAGATTATGAGAGTTAAGATGAAATACAAGAATTGTTGTAAGATTTATATCCTAATGTTGATGGAGGAGATACCCAAACTAGTTACGGTGATGTAGTTGAGGAGGAACCAAATGATGAAGCTAAAATATTTTACAGCCTATTGAAAGATTTGGAGCAGCCACTATACCAAAACTCAAAGGCTTCAAAGCTTTCATCTTTGATTAAATTGCTTCACATAAAAAGTATGGGTCATTGGAGTAATGATTCATTTAGCATGCTATTAAAAATGTTAAAAGAGGAGTTATTGCCTGATGTAGTCGATTTACCAAATTCATATTATGAGGCAAAGAAAATTATTCGAGAACTTGGGCTTTCTTACAACCAGATTGATGCTTGTACTAATGATTGCATGTTATATTGGAAGGAGGATAACTTACTTGATTCTTGTAAAATTTGTGGTGCTTCCTGATGGAAAATGAATACACATACCGGAGAAACAAAGAATAGAAAGCGTAAAAAGATAGCCTCAAAGAGTTTGCGCTATTTTCCATTAAAGTCTAGGCTTCAAAGGTTGTTTATGTCTACAAAGACATCTTCTCTAATGACATGGCATAAGGATGAGAGAACTAATGATGGAATAATGAGGAACCCAGCTGATTCAATGGCATGGAAGTCATTCGATGAACTTCATCCTTCATTTGCAATCGAGCCTCGTAATGTTCGACTTGGACTTGCTAGTGATGGATTTCAGCCATTTCGCAATTCAAAAACATCACATAGCATTTGGCCTGTGGTTCTTATTCCGTATAATTTACCACCTTGGTTATGTATGAAACAAGAAAATTTTATCTTCTCAATGTTTATTCCTGGTCCAAATGGTCCTGGAGATGCGATAGATACATATCTTCAACCTCTAATAGAGGAATTGACAGAGTTGTGGGAAGTTGGTATTGAAACCTTTGATGCATCAACTAAACAAAATTTTAAGTTGTATGCTTCTTTGTTATGGACTATCAATGACTTTCTAGCATATGAAAATTTATCTGGATGGAGTACAAAAGGAAAATTGGCATGTCCATCTTGTAATAAAGATTCTTCCTCAATGCGATTGACTAATTGCAAGAAACAGTGTTTTATGGGTCATCGACGTTACCTTCCCAACTAAATTTTATTGCTACAGTTCTTAATAAATTATAAAACTATAGGACCATCTAATCCTAGAAAGGTAAAAAGAGTTCGAGGGAGAGACAAGTGTAAAGAAGTTGCATCACTTGAAGCTAGAAAGAAGCTGAAAGTAACATTTTACAATAATCGAACAGTTGGAACAAATAACAATCTGTTTTCAAGAAACTTGGGAAAAAGAATCCGTGACAATAATATGTGTCCACTGGGAGTATCATCATGGAGTGACATTAAGCAGCAGAGGTTGGATCACATGTGGGCAGCTATTGAGGTAACAATTAACCACTGTTGCACATCTTTTTCTTGCTCAATTTTTTACATACTTTTTGTATAGTAGATGCACAATGTCCACTCTCCTCTTTTATTTAAACTCACATATTAATTATTGTAGGATAAATTTGAGAGTGTTGACTTTAATGATCATTGTGATAATATATTTGGATGGATGAATAAGTTATGGAACAAATGGAGTGGATACTTGCACGCTACTTATGTGAAGAATAAGCATATTGTTCAGGCTCTTAAGAATATTCCAAAGGGAGTAGAAAAAAAGGAATGAGAGTGGTTAGTTAAGGAACATTTTTGTTCTGAAAATTTCCAGGTATATGATCTAATAGCCTATATTTTTGAAGTATCCATTTCACAACTAATCATGATATTAAACTTTTTTTAGACATGATAAGTTTTCTTAGATATGACTGTTTTACATAACAATATAGGTGAGAAGCAATAGAAATGCAGAAAATCGAGCTAAGCTAAAGATGTTTCATCACATTGGTAGCAAGCCTATTAGAGAGATCATTTATCAGCAGGTAATATCAAAAAATAAATTTCCTAAAGAAAATATCTAAGACGTTCTATTTGACATGTTTCTCTTTGATGTGAAGGGCAGAAAAGATGGAAATCCGCCAAATTTGGTGACTATTTTCTTTGAGACTCGTAAAAAAGATAACATGCTTGTTGAACCAAAAGCAATTGAAACACATGTGCGTTTGGTAAATTTAATATGTAAATTACTTCAAATTATTACGGAATCAGTTGAAATGTACTTTTTTTTTGTATTTTGTAGGCTCAAATAGAAGAAATACTAAAAGCTGAGCCATATCTGCCTAGCATAGAGATTGTAGAAAAGTGTCGTGGACCTCAAAATCGTAGCCATGTATTTGGCTTTAGGGATGGAGTAAAGGCAAAGGACATGAGAGGTGGCACTTCTTTTTAAGGCTGAATTATTGTCTGAGCTACGTTCAACTCAAGAGAAATACAAATCTTTGAATGAGAAAAATAAATCGTTGAATGATCGCTTGTCTACCATAGAAGATGAGCTGAAATAAATAAGAAAAATGAATGAATTATTTGCTGCTCAACAATCGCATGACCGGCATATGACATCACCCGTATCATTTGAATGACCACTGACTTTTTTTGCTGACCAAGTAAGTAAAAATATATCAAACTCTATTTGCGGATAGTTGATTAAGCATTTAGTTTACGGCTGAACTCTTGTATTGCTGTCATGCTTACAAGAATAAGATGATTGATCGTGTTTAAATGAATTTCTTCATTTCTGAGGTTCTTTGTTGGGTGATTTTTTTCTCTTAGTCGGTGGCTGTTTGATCAGATTGGACAAACGCTTATAATTTGAGGTTTTTGTGTTATGTTTCATTATACAAATTGTAATTTTTTTTGTTTGTTGGAATGATAATGGATAATGGTTTAGATATTGGACATCTCCGAGGTGTTCATATATAGATGACACATTCAATAATGTTATGTCACTTATAAATCTTGATACATATGTTGGGATAGAGCTGATTTCATTGATAAAACAAGAAAAAATTCGAGCAAACATAATTATGTTACAGATATTGTTGAGAAATGTGTAACAATAGTAGCTATAACATTAGTTTTAACTACCACACCTGAAATGCTTCTGCTGTTCCAAGTAATTTTACTGTTTGTGTTGTTTTTTCTCCAGTCATAAATTGGAAAACTGATACGCATTCAGTTTTATCCTTTAGGTGAATTATATCAGTTAGATTGAAGCTAATTCTAATGTGCAGGCTAGTATTTTCCTTGTTTAAGTTTTGACTACCTAAACTAGTTTCTTGATTTGTAATTTTAGCTTGCTAGACAATAGGACTATTAGCTCTTGGTAGCCAATGTAGGTACTTTAAAAGTTAGGCTATTAGACTCATCCTGTCCATGTAGAGTTTCTACAAAAGCACCAAGTTTCAAAACTAAATTCCTTAATAGTCAAGAACAAAACACGTATCATTAGAATTGTTTAAAAGAGTATTGCCTTCTTTATCTCTGTTTTTCATTTTCTACACGTACAATTGCAGGCACACAGTTTGAGATTCTTTGTCTCCTACAAGGATTAATGATAATAAGAAAACAATGATAATTTGTTTGTTTTCCCTGCTACAATAATAACCTGCTCATGTCTTCCTGAAATAGTGATATCATGCTTGTTTAGTTCCTCCGCAACAACTTGTTTCCCTTAAAACATAATATAAATCTTTTTAGTGGAGAGTTTGTCCATTTGTACTAGCTTATGTCACTGAATTTGTGCTTCTGATATAGATTTGGATTCTTTGTGAATGCATCTCAAAGTTTTCTTAATCAATTGTTATTATGCTCTTGCAGATTGTTGTTATTTTTGGATAGCCCTTGGTGTACTTTAGAGTTTTTTTTGAAGATTCAAGCTACAACTTAAGATACAGTTTATAAGACGCACATGACCATTATTATTTTGCTAGGAAAGTTGTGCGAAACATTTAATCATAGTCTAGCTCGGTATATTGTTAATTTTCTAAGTTTTATTTTGTTAATTAAAAATTGATACTTACACCATGGGATGTTTACCTATTTTTATATTAATATCAGCCTTTTTTATGGAGATTTAACGTAGCAATCTTATATTTATTGGTAGATTAGATAATACATTTGTGAAAGGAAGATCCAGAATCATTGGTGGTCAATTAAAGACCAAGAATTTTACTCGTCTCTAATAGTTCATCTAAGACGAGATAGTTTCTTGTCTCTAAAAGTTAAATCTAGGATGATACAACTTCTCTTCCCTAAAGTTTCAACTAGGACGAGGTGTTGCTTGGCGCGAAAAACAATCTAGGACTACGTGGTTGTACGTCAAGAAAAAGTAATCTAGGACGAGGTAGTTCCTCGTCCCTAAAGAGTAATCTAGGACTAGTTCGTTTCTAGTCTCTAAAGGGATTTAATGACCAAAAATTACTAGTTTTCAAAGAAGAAAATTATCTATTTGGGATGAGATATCTAGTCTCTAAAAATATTTTGGTGACCTGCTTTGTTTCCGTCTTTAAAAATATTTAGCGACTAGTTAAAGTGACCCGTCCCAATTTACCTTTAGCGAAGATGCATGTTAGGACGGGTGGCGACCAACCTTTTCCCATCCCAAAAGACTATTTGGGACCAGAAATGGACTTTCTGGGACCATATATCCCTTCCTTAGGGGCTATTTTTCTTGTAGTGTATCTTGGTAGAGTTGAAAGAAGCGGTACTTAAAAAGTCCATTGAGGCTTTCTCCTAAGGGGGAGATGGGGTACTAAGGTATCAAGGTAGGTTTTGTGTTCCAAATGTTGACAGCTTGAGAGGGAAAATTTTAGAAGAAGCCCATAATTATCGGTATTCTATTCACCCAGGAGCCACCAAGATGTACTGTGACCTACGGGAAGTCTATTGGTGGAATGGGATGAAAAAGGACATCGTAGGACTTGTGAACAAATGTCCTAATTGTCAACAAGATAAGGTTGAGCACCAAAGGTTGGGAGGCTTGTCACAAGATATTGCTATTCCTACTTGGAAGTGGGAAGATGTGAACATGAATTTTATTATAGGCTTGGCACATACTAGGTGGAAACATGATTCGATATGGGTAATAGTGGACCGAATGACTTAGTCTTCTCATTTCATTACCGTCAAGGTGTCTTACACGACGGAAGAATATGCTAAGTTGTATGTGAAGGAGATAGTGAGGTTACATGGTGTACCCTTTTCTATAATTTCGGACCGAGGTCCCTAATTTACTTCACACTTTTGGAAGTCTTTCCAAAAGGGGCTAGGTACCAAGGTGAATCTTAGCACAACTTTTCAACCTCAAATGGATGGTCAAGCGAAATGCACCATTCAGACTTTAGAGGACATGTTGAGGGCATGCATGATAGATTTTAAAGGCAATTGGGATGACCATATGCCGTTAGCTGAGTTTGCTTATAATAACAGTTATCATTTGAGCATTGACATGGCTCCCTTTGAGGCTTTCTATGGTAGTAGATGTAGGTCTCTTATAGGGTGGTTTGAAGTAGGGGAAGTTGCTCTCATAGGCCCGGAATTGGTGCATGAGGCCATTGAGAAGATTCGGGTTATTATAGAGAGGTTGAGAACGACCCAAAGTCGACAAAAGTTCTATGCCGATATTAGAAGGAGAGATCTCGAATTTGATGTGCATGATTGGGTTTATTTGAAAATCTCTCCCATGAATGGTGTTATGAGGTTTGGAAAGAAAGGGAATCTTAGTCCTCAATTTGTGGGTCCTTACGAGATTTTGAGGCGTGTGGGAAAAGTTGCATATGAGTTAGACTTGCCAATGAGTTGGCATTAGTGCATCTGGTGTTCCATGTATCAATGTTGAAGAAATGTATTGGGATCCATCAAACATAGTTCCCTTAGAAGGTTTAGAGATTAAGGAGAATCTTGCTTATGAAGAAGTACCGGTTGAGATCCTAGATCGGCAAGTCAAGAGGTTGAGAAACAAGGAAGTTGCCTCTATGAAGGTATTATGGAGGAATCACCTAGTTGAGGGTACTACTTGAGGCTGAGGCCGATATGAAGTCCCGATATCCTTATCTCTTTCCATCTACTCCTATTCAAGCTTGAGGTAAGTAGTTCCTCTAGAGTTTTTTCTTGTTTTGGAGGTCATATCTGATTTATGTGTTTCCATGATTTCCTTATGGTATGCATGTTCTTCAGAAATTCATGTTTAGTAAGAAAATGAGTTTTCATGATTTATGTTCCTCATGTTTTTTTGCATTGAGTATGAGTTGCCTACTTGACTTCATGAGATGATTTCATGAACATGCATTAGTATGCTTTTGAGAGTAAATTGCATCTTGGCTCCATGTTAGTGTGTTGAGCATGCTTTTAGTTTGGAGAAGGTAGTTCCTCCTATGATTATGAGAAATGTTGAACTTTCATGCATAATGGGTTGTTAGATGTAGTTCCTACTCCCTTGTGATGCATTGATTATGTTTGAGATGGAGTTGCGGTTTCCTACTTTGAATTGTGCATTATTTTGATGTTTCATGCATGATGGCCTGCTAGTCTTGAGTTCTCACTTCCGTAAGGTGTCTAGATCGTCATTCGAGGATGAATGTTCCTAAGGGGGAGATATTGTAACACCCCGGAAACTAGTAGGCTAAACTAGAGCTAAACGTGAGGGTTTGTGTCAAGGAGGTAGGCAAGGGCCAAGGGAGAGGACCAAGGCAATCCACTCTCCCCTAGACACTTCCCTAGTAACCACATCCACGACTCATGGTAGGAACCACGACAAGTGGTGTGGTCTGTGGTGGACTAGGTAGTGAGCTCCCCAAAATCTGCCTAAAAACAAGATCCACTTCACGAGCCACTTCACGGCTTGTGGTGAATACCACAGTTCGTTGAAGGGCCCATGGAGTAGAGTTGGGTGTGTGAGGGTGCAAGGGAAGTGGCAAGCCACTGCCTCAAGGCCCACGTGAGGTTGCCTTGGGTTTGTGGGCTAAAGGCACTAGTTGCCTAGCCACTACCTAAAGTCCATGAGAGGAACCACAACTCATGGAGCCCCTCGTGGCACCTGGGCAGCTCACTTTAAGTGAGGGGTGTTTTGGGAAATTCCAGTTTTAAGTCCAATCAAAGTAAAGTCATTTTTGATAAGTTTAAGGTCACTGTATAAGTCATTTTAAGTCAAATTCACCTAAGCTAAGTCATATTTTCCAAATACCCAAATAATTCCCAAAGTTCATCGCCTCTCCAAAAATTCTCTCTCTAGAACTTCAAGGAAGAAGAAGAAGGAAGTTGGAGCAAGGGTTCAAGGGGCAAAGTCTTCTACTCAATTTCATTGGATTTCATTGCTAAGGTATGATAGTCCTTCATCAATGGATAGCTTTCATAAATGGAATCCCTTCAAAACCCCAATTTTAAAGATAGAACTCCCCAAAAGTTAGGGTTTGATTCAAAAGTCATAGGTTCCTTTAAAAAACAATTCTAATGCTTGAATTACTTTATATTATGATTGAATTGATGATTTGTTATGGTTTTTATGTTGAAATCCCCAAGAACCCATGAAACCCCCATATTACTCAATTATGATCTTGTGATGTGGGTTTGTTGATTATAGAAGAATGTTATGAGATTATGCATGTTGTGATTGGGTTACTTGAATTATGATCATGTTCATGTATAATGTAGTGAATTCAAGATGTGTTGATTCAATATGAGCTTTGATCCTAGAAAGCAAATTATGATATTATGCATGATTCATGACGTTTAATATATGCTTTAAGAACACTTTGAGAGTAAAGTGAATATGATTATGATCTACTTGTTGTTTGTTGAAATGTTATTCGCATATACACACTTATGTATGACTATGATATGATGTGAAAGATTTCCTCACAATATGATTATTCTAAGGTTAAAAGGCTTTCTCACCTATTGAATCTATATGTAGACATGACGGTGAAAGGTTATTCTCACGGATGATCTAATAAGCTATCTTATGAGTTATGTTGGATTGAGTGTCAAGACATTCTTCCATGAATATGAACTTCAAGTTAAGAATTTATAAGAACTCAATGGGAATTAATGCTTAGCACCGAGTGGATATTGATTATCAGATGGAAGTTTTTACGCTAGTTGAGTCTGGCTTCCCAAGGAAAGCTTTTACACTAGTTGACTCCGGTTTCCAAATGGGTTCCTTCTACCTTAGTTGAATCCGGGTTACCAAAGTATGTATCTCATGAGATGGAAACCTTCTACCTTAGTTGAGTCCGTGTTTCTAGTAGCAATCTCCTTATCCCATAAACTATGTGCCCTAATAGGTATTTAGCTAGTGGATCCACCTAAGCTAAGAGTATGGTTCTACCTTAGGCAAGTAGGACAACCCCTTTTCGGTGTGGGGTAGACACCGGATTCCATGTTAAGCTCACATGGTCTATGTCGGTTAAGGCTTATTCCCCACCATGACAATAACAATATGAACAAGAATATGAAATATGAACTATGGTTACTCAAGAAGCTTTACTTAGTATCGATGAGATTATGGGGTCTTATTCATGCATTGCACAAGTATGCTTTGAGGGTATTTATGATATGTCCCTTTTATGTGATGATGATCTATGTAATGAATATGCTTATGACTAATGCTTTTCCATTATCTTCAAAGTGATGTTTAAACTTAGTAAATTGCATGCATTAAACTAAAATGTCCCTTTTAGCATGTTTTCAATGTTTTTATGCATGGCTATCATACTTAGTGTATTTTTGTACTAACCCATGCTTTTCCTACATTTTCCCCAAGTGTAGGGTCCAGTTCTCAAGGTGGTCATCATTGTGGCTAAAGCTTGGATTGTTTATTCTCCTAGCTTGTTGGTGAGTCCTCAAGATTCGAGAATGGATATTATCTTTTAGTAGTCATTTCTTGGATTTGCTTTCCGGACTATGTTGTTTGGGATATGACCCTATTTGATTCAAGTATTGTAATAGATGGCTATATTGAGACAAGTCTAGACTTCCGCTTTGCTTTTATGAAAATTTTAGACTTTATTTGAAATGTGTTTTTACTTTAATTGTTCTAATGCTTTATGTTATGATATGCTAAGTGGCTTATATAGGACCCTTTAGGGGTTCTATGTGCCTTGTTACATCTAGGGGGTTCCTTGGGTCATGACAACCAAGAAAAGCAACGGACCTTAGCCAAAACTCACACTTGCTAAACATCGCAAAGAGTTGTCGTTCCTTAAGAATTTGCAACACAACCCTCAAATGATATATGTGATAATCGTCGCTTCTCGAATAAATCAAAATATAATCAATGATCACAATTACGAACATATCAAGGTATTGTCTAAAAACCCTATTCATCAAATCCATAAATGCCGGTGGAGCATTAGTGAAACCAAACGACATCACAAAAAACTCATAATGATCATACCGGGTTCTAAAAGCCGTCTTTGGAACATCATCATTCTTCACCCTCAATTTGTGATAACCTGACCTAAGGTCAATTTTAGAAAAGTAACTCGCACCTTGGAGTTGGTCAAACAAATCATCTATCCTTGGAAGAGGATACTTATTCTTAATGGTCAGCTTATTTAATTGTCGATAGTCAATACACATACGAAGGGAACCATCTTTCTTCTTAACAAACAAAACTGGAGCACCCTATGGAGAGATACTTAGTCGGATGAAACCCTTATCCAACAAATTCTTCAATTGATCCTTTAATTCTTTAAGTTCTACCGGAGCCATTCTATAAGGAGGAATATAAATTGGCTGCATATCTGGGAGAAGGTCAATACCAAAGTTTATTTCCCTTTCAGAAGGAATATCGAGTAAATCATTTGGGAATACTTCCGGAAACGCATTAACAATGGGAACTGACTCAAGACTAGGGGTTTCTGAATCCATATCCCTCACCCTAACTAAATGGTACAAGCAACCCTTAGAAATCATCTTTCTAGCTTAATAGAAGAAATAAACCGCCCTTTTGGAATATAATTTCCCCCTTTCCACCCTAGGACAGGCTCATTCGGGAACTGAAACTTGACTAGACGAGTTCTACAATCAATAGAAGCATAACAAGGGTCAAACCAATCCATCCCAAGTATGCCATCAAAATCTAGCATATCAAGCTCTACCAAGTCAATAAGAGTAACTCTATGGGATAAGGAGACATGACACTTTCTATAAACCCTCATAGCCATCACAGAATCACCAACAGGGCTAGAGACAAAAAAAGATCTAATAATACTTCGCAAAGCACATCAAATCTCATAGCGACATATCACTGGGATCAAGTAAAGCATATACATCTACTTGGAAAACTTTCAACATATCAGTAACCACATTGGGAGAAACCTCTTGCTCACCTCAAGTTCGAAGTGCATAGAATCAGTTTTGCTTAGGTGCATTGGAACCCGAACCACTAGGAGGAGCTTTCTTGCCCTCTCTTCCCTTAGCCTTAATCATTGGACAATCCCTAATTTTATGACTACTTTTTCCACAACTGAAGCAACCATCAGTGTCGGCTAGGCACTTACCCTCATGCTTCTTTCCACACTTAGCACAACTAGGCAATAATGATCCTCTACTATTTCCTCCATGAGGTTTAGGGTTTGAAAACCTTTCATTGTTAGACCTTGGAGGAACATTAGAAGAATTTTGGCTGGATAACATTGGTCGAAACCTTGAACGACCACGTCCACCATGCCTAGAGTATGAAAAGTTGCCATCATCCGTTCTTGCCCTCTTTGTTTCCCTAGACCTCCCTTTGAGATTTTCCTTTTCAATCTGTTGGGCATGGACCATGAGATAAGAAATATGCATGTCATGGACAAGCATAGCCGTATGACACTCTTTCACTACGAAGTCGGACACACCCGAAATGAACTTGCTCATTCTTTCCCTAGAGTCGACAACTATAGAAGAAGCATACTTAGACAATTGAGTAAATCTCAAGGCATATTCTTTCGCGCTCATATTTCCTTGTCGGAGATTGTTTATCTCAAGCACTTTAGCATCCATCATCTCAAGAAGAAAGAACCTATCAAGAAAAGTGGACTTAAACCTTTCCCATTCTAGGGGACCCATATCTACCGGTCTTGCTTCCTTCCATTGGTTGAACCAAATTTAAGCAACCCCTTTTAGTTGATAAGCGTCCAATTCTGCCTTTTCCACCGGAGTCACCCCGATAATGGAAAACATCTTATAGACCTCGTCAATGAACACTTGAGGATCTTTCTCAACTTTAGAACCATAGAATTTCGGAGGATTCATCCTTGTGAAATCCTTCACTCTAGATGTCGTCGTACCCATATATGGGTTCACGTGGTTCACAACTTCCCTATTGGATTGGGCAATCACGGCTTGAGCCAACACTTGAAAAGCCTTCCTAAACTCTGCATTAGTCACTTTCTCGGCCAAAGGATCAACCGGAGCTTGAGGAGCTTGAGGAGGAGCTCCTTGGTCAAACTCTTCTCCCTCGGTCCTTCTAGCAAAAGCTCTTCTAGTAGTCATATC
This sequence comes from Solanum chiquidenum, assembly GCA_029582725.1. Classification (NCBI taxonomy): domain Eukaryota; kingdom Viridiplantae; phylum Streptophyta; class Magnoliopsida; order Solanales; family Solanaceae; genus Solanum; species Solanum chiquidenum. The sequence goes on along the minus strand of JAJOOS010010929.1, from coordinate 9,603 downwards.
ATGTAGACCATTGGGTAAGGATTAGGAGAAAGACCTTCTTGAGTTAAACTTTATCGCATGACTTAGAAAAATAGAGAAGTGAAGTTTCCTAGGCATCTAATAGCCTATCATTCATAAATGTGGCATGCTACACACTTACGAACAAGACTCTACTAGACATGGTTTTGAGACATCCTAGTACCATTCTAAACATTGTGCTCTGATTACCAAGTTTGTCATGACCTAGGGGTACCCCCTAGATGTAACACGGTGTACAAGACCCCGAGAGGCCTTATAGGAGCCACTTAGCATTCATAATATAAGATAATAGAAATGAGCAGAAATTTAAAACATTTTCAACAACACAAAAGTTTCATAACCAAAAGCGGAAGTCTATTACACTTTGTCTCAAACCATCTAAATCATGAATATCTTAGGATACAGCCCATACAACAATGTTCAAAACTTAAAATAATAGAACATAAGAACAAATGTTGTCTAAATCCTCGAATGCTTTGAGGACTCACCAATCTTCAAGTCTTACCTCTACTAAGATCCTAGCTTTGGGGATGTGAGTCGAGATCGCCGAACCCTACATTTGGATAAGAAATATAGGAAAGAGTATGCTTTGGTACAAACATGTACTAAATATGATAGCTTGCATAAACAACAACATAAGCATAAGAGTTAAGCAACATCAACATAAACCATAATCAACACAAGTGAATCTCATCTTAAACCATACTTACGATACTTCTTTTAAGTAACCTTGCTTCATTATAACTATGCTAACCTTAATGTGAGAAGTAGTCAATTTTGAGTTGTTCTCATTGTCCATAGAAGGCACATCATCTTGCCAATCCAAGCTAAGTTATTTTCCATAGAAGAGCACATCATTATGCCAATCCATGCTACATAGGAAGGTGTCATCTTCTCACCAATCCAAGCTACCATAAAATGTTATCATCTCCTTACCAATTCAAGCTACCATGAAATGGTACCATCTCCTTACCAATTCAAGCTACCATGAGATGGTATCATCTACTTACCAACTCAAGCCACCATGAGATGACATCATACATATACTTACCAACTCAAGCTACCCATAGAGGCATCACATTACCAATCCAAGCTATCCATGGATGGTATCACATTACCAATCCAAGCTATCCATGGAAGGTATCACATTACCAATCCAAGATAGGTCTTATAATCATGATTCATAAGTTCTTAGATTCATTTTAGGTGAGCAAGCCTTTCAACCTAGAATCCTTCAGATTCATACATAAGAAATTTATATGGGAACTATGCCTTTTACAACAATCACATCTAAATCATCAATTCACAATAGAAACTTTACTCTCAAAGCCCTACATCTCATAATCATCAAATATGCTTCAATCTCAAGCAATTATAATCATATTGCATCATATAATCTTCAATTCTAATGTATCTCATCAATCCTAGATAGAGTACATCTATACCCACAAATTCTCCTTTCATAGCATAAAACCCATTTACACCAATTTTCATCTTTCTAGACATGGGTTAGGCATGGGTACATGTAAATTTATCCTAAAAATAAGTATTCCTATTAATTCAATCATAAACAATCATAACCCAATCAATTGGATCAACATTCATTAATACCCACAACATTAGAAGAAAACCCTAACTCAAATTGGAGAATTTCATCTTTTCAATTGGGAAATCTTAGGGACTCCATAAAAGAAAGGATTCCATGGATTAAAAGCTATCATACCTTGATAACGAAGCCCACAAATTCTTGAGGAATGGAGACTTGACCTTGATCCTAGCTCCAACTCTATCTTTTTCTTCAAGTTCTAGAGAGAGAAATATTTGAGTGGAAGACTTTGGGATTTTCTTTTGGGTTTTGGATATACTGAATTGAATGGGTAAGTTTTTGGGTTAAAATCACTTATATATGGGTCCTAGACTTAGATAAAATGACCTCACATTGATTTAATTAAAACCGGAAAAGACCCATGTGCCCTTAACTAAACATGCCAGCCCACGACCCACGAGACCTCACTGACGTACCGTGGACTGACCAACGATCCGTCCTGGTCAAGCGTGTGTAACTTCAGTGACTTTTGTCTGACCTACGGTTCTCCTAGCCACGAGCCATGGACCCATCGACGGATTGTGGCTCTTGGTGTAGTTGCTGCCTAACCCAATTCCCTTGGTGCCCATCCACGTACCCACCTACGGTCCGTGGTCCCATCCATAGGCCGTTGTTGGCCTTGGTGGAATTGCTCCTTGGAGTTCTAACATGCTATTGGCCCTCTCTCGAATCCGAGGTGTTACACCACATCCTTTGTCTAAGACTCAAATCCTTTTGAGTGAACACACACTTTAAACTCTTGTGGTCGGTGAAAACATATACATGCACACCATACAAGTAAATGTCTCCAAATATTTAGAGTAAACACCATCGTTTCTAAATCCAGATCATGAGTCAGATAATTATTTTCATGCACTTTCAATTTCCTTAATGCATAAGCAATGAATTTCCCAAATTGCATCAAAACACAAACAAGACCAATCCGTGAAACATCACAATAAACCACAAAATCATCCCATCCTTCTGGTAGTGTCAAAATAGAGACTGAAGTGAGTCTATCTTTCAACTCTTGGAAACTCTTCTCACAAGTTTCCGACCTTAAAAATTTCAGTTTCTTTTGAGTCAATGTTTTCAAAGGTGAAGCAAGAGAGGAAAATCCTTCCATAAACCTTCTATAATAACCGGCCAAACCCAATAAACTCCATATATTTGAAGTAGAAAAAGGTATAGGACAATTCTTAACCACCTTAATTTTCTTAGGATCGACTTGAATATCTTCACCGGAGACAATATGGCCAAGAAAAGAAGTGAACGTCAACCACAACTCACATATGCTAAACTTAGAAGACAATTCACAGTACTTAATAATTTGCAAGACAATCCTTAAATGCTCAACATGCTCATCCTCACCTCGTGAGTAAATCAAGATATCATCAATAAACACAATTAAAAACATATCAAGGTATAGCTTAAAGACTCTATTCATCAAATCCATGAACTCCATCGGACCGTTAGTCAAACAAAATTACATCGGTAAAAACTCATAATGACCATACCGAGTTTAAAAAGTCTTTTTTCAGAATGTCACTTTCTTTCACTATTAATTGGTGATAACCTGGCCGAAGGTCAATCTTAGAGAAATAACGTGCTCCTTGGAGGTAAACAAAAAAATTATCTATCCTTCGAATAGGATACTTATTATTTATGGTAACCTTGTTCAATTATTGATAGTCAATACATGATCATAGAGAACCATATTTCTTTTGAACAAACAACACTAGAGCACCCCATGGTAAGATACCTGGTCTAATAAAATTCTTATCCAAAAATTCTTAAATTGGTCCTTCAACTCCTTAAGTTCTACCAGCGCCATACAATAAGGAGGAATAGAGATAGGTTGCGTATCTGGGAGAAGGTCAATACCGACATCTATTTCACTTTTGGGAGAATACCTATAAAATTATCGAGAAATACTTCTAAAAACTCATTTACAATTAGAACTGACTCGAAAGTAGGGGTTTCAAAATCTGTATCCCTAACCTGAACTAGATGACAAATGCAACCCTTAGAGATCATCTTCCTAGCCTTTAGGCAAGATATAAACTGACCCTTAAGAACATAATTTCCCCCTTCCGATGACATGATAGGTTTCTCCGGAACCTTGCAAGTAGCCAATCGAGTCCTACAATCTATGGAAGCGTAACATGCGTAGAGCCAATCCATCTCAAGAATAATAGAGAAAAGATATAAAGTGACACCTAAACTTGTCCTGAATTTTCAAAAAGATACCTTAACTATGTGGGCGTCCTATTACCCCACTAAACAATCTTGGACTGATATTATTACATCATTTTTGTCCACCTGATATAGAGAGTGAATAAAATGACTAATATAAGTTTATTTTTATAAGTATTTTATTATAAAATATATTTTCTTATTATTTTAACTTTTTTCCATATTATTTTTTCTCTTTCTTTCTTATTTCTTCTTCGAAAATTCATTGTCATCTCCATTGAAACTTCTCACTTTCAATGTCACCATTTTTACCACAGCTTCACTTCTTCTTTTTATTACTATTAGTTTTACTCTCTTTAATTTTAAAATTTTATCTAAATATTTTCTTATTTCGAACAATTTGATAAACCCATTAGATTTCAAGATGATTAGAAACTATCATATAATTTTTTTTTATCCGATTTCAGTTAAGTTCTTTCAATTTTGAGGGAATTCATTCATTCTTTTAAAATTATCATTTCTAATTTTGAATTTATATGAAAATGAGTAATTCATGATAGCTTCAAAATTTTAAATTTTCTTAGAAATATAATTTGTTTTGTTATCAATAATTCAATAAAGCTTTGAAATAGTATGAATTCGTTTTATTAAAAAATTACTGAAATAAAGAATTTGACAGGAGAAGAAGAAGAATAGAAAAAATGAGAGAGGGGTTCAACTTGACATGGGGGTGGGATGAGGGTGGGAGGTGATGAAAAGAAATAAAATTGAGGGATGGATCACTTGAAAGTGGAGGGTGGAAGATGAACTGAAATTTAAGATGAAATCAAAATTAAAATAAGTCAAAAAGTAAGAGAGAGATAAAGAAAAAACTTGAACTGGTTTTTTTTTTACATTTTTAATTAAATTAATACGTGTCATGTAATGATTGGTTTGTGAACACACTTGCTTCTTAAAATCTGGGCTGATCGAAAAATGATATAATAATATCTGTTCAAAATTGTTTAGTGGGGTAATATAACTGTTGAAAAGTTAAGGTATCTTTTTGAAAATTAGGGACAACTTCAGTGGTGACTTTATTTATTTTCTCAAAATGATATCAAAATCTAAATATCGAACTTTTCAAGATCAACATGAGTGACTTTATGAGAAACGGATATAAAACATTTTCTGTAGACTCTCATAGCAACAATAGCATCACCTACGAGGGAAGAGACATGAAAGGGATTAGAAAGGAGTTCGGGACCAATATCAAATCTCATGGCCAGTTAAGGAGTAACAAAAGATAAGGTAGCACCCGTATCAAGTAAAGCATAAACATTAAGATATACTTTCAACATATCGGCTAGCACATCTGGAGAATGCTCACAATCCTATCGAGTATTAAGAGCATAAAAGATATTTGGCTTTGGAGCACCTGAATCGAAACTACTAGGCTAAGATTTCCTGCCATCTTTACCTTTGCTAGTTTGCAACGGACAATCTTTAACCTTGTGACAACTCTTACCACAACAAATGCAATCATCTCTACTGACTAGGAACTTTCCCGAGTGACTCTTACCACACCTTAGGCAAGTGGGAATAGAAGAATCATTACCATTATTTACTCATTACAATCATTTCGTCTTTGAGGCTTAGGTTTAGACATCCTATCTTTGGTGAACTTAGGAGTCGGTGCATTAGAAAAACCTTGACCGAAGAAATCTTGTTGGAATTCAGAATGGCCATGACCACCAGACCTAGAATGTGAGATGTCACCATAACCATTCCTTGCCCTCTTAGTGTCTTTTTCCCTTTCCTAATGTTTTTCCTCCTCAATTTGTTGGGCAAGTATCATAAAATGAGAAATGTCCATTTCCTTGATCAATATGGTGGTACGACACTCTTTGACAATCAAGTCGAATAGAACTGACACGAAATTATTCATCCTTGCTAGAGTTGTCAAACATAGTTGGAGCATACTTAGCCAATTGAGTAAACTTCAAAGCATACTCCTTCACACTCATATTTCCCTGTCGGAGATCAATAAACTCAAGAACTTTTTCTTCTCTTACTTCAAGAGGAATGAAACGATCAAGAAAACCTTCTTTCAATTTTTCCCAATCAAGAGGACCCACATCAACAACCCTCTCACTCTCCATTATTCAAACCACACTTGAAACATCCTTGAGTTGATAAGTTTCTAACTGCGCCTTTTCATCCATAGTAAATCCCATGGTACCAACTATCTTGTACACGTAATCAATGAAAACATGATGATCCTCATAAAACTTAAAACTATGAAATTCCTAAGGACTCATCCTAGTGAAGTCCCTTATCCTTGTTGCTATCGTACCCACATTTGGGTTCACGGGAGCATTAGCCTCTCTACTGTCTTGATCCATCATAGCTAGAGTCAACACTTAGAAAATGGGTGAGGTCGTTCTCATTAGGCATTCCACCCTTCTCATTTAGCGATCAACAATGCACAGTTTGCACATCTATTTATATTTTTGGTTATTCTTTCAAACATTAGTTCTTTCCTTGTCCAATCACCTTCATAGCTGCAAATCAACATTTTATCAAAATAGGAAAAAATGAGGAATTTAGGACACTTATTACTGAGCTAAATAGAACTTAAATGAGTGTTAAATCTCCACTCATCAGAAAACAAATAAGAATTCAACATGAGTTACTTGCTCTGTCCCGCCCCGAGGCTATCCCCTTGACGTAAACATGGGACCTAGTATCACGAGTGACCCCAAGCTAACCCTGAGCTGGTATATCATAAGAATACTTAAAACAACTAAACAACAGATACTATGCGGAAGCTTAAATTATAAGATAAACTGAATTATGGGAAATACCCAATACTAGTCTGAATATAAAAACACAAAGTAAGAGTTAATGATACTAAACATTCAATCCAAGCTAAAGCTGAATCTAAAACTATGTCTGAAATAAGCCTCTAACTGACTAGAAATGTTCGGACATGCCCCAAACTAATTCTAGCAAAATTTAAACTGAAATGATAGACTGAATGTAAAAGAAAATGTCTATCATCCCCGAAGAATGAGGATTTACCACTGATACTACTTAATACAGATCGGGAACCGATCTACACGTGATATGAATGCTGAGCACCTGAACCTACATCATGAAAAGATGTAGCACAGAGTATGGGTTAGTACTTGAAAGGTACTGAGCATGAAGGATAGGATAAAGCTAATCAACATATAATTGAATGAAGTATACTGAACAATTATATAATCTAAACATGATGAAGATACTGAAATATACTCAGTATGAATTAAACTAAATTCAATGACCAAGTACATAACATGTTGAGACTGAATACTGAAATATATGAAAACCTGGTCAAATGCACTAGAGTCTGACTGTGGGAGCTACTATTAACCGACATAAACCCATGTGAGCAAACATAGAGTCCGATGTGTACACCCCATCGAGAGGACTTATAAATCTATGAGGGCACATAGTTCAAGGACTATGAGGGTGACTGACCCTAGTCTAACTTGGTGTTAAGCCTACTCCCAACTAGAAATCTGTTCAATACAACATAACTGAAATATATTGGATAACTCAATATTCTGACATGCTAACTGAAAATGCAATATTAAAGTACTGGGAATGAAACATTTGAAACTGAGGAATGTATATCTGTTTATCTGTCCTAGCCAGTGTAATTCATGAACTAAATGAATCTACACAACTAGGTTTCTGAGCTTCATGCAAGGAACTAAGAAAAAGTGTTACGAAGACATGGTAATCTGATCAAGAACACTACAACAGCTAAATCATAACAATTATCTGAAGTTCTAGAAACTCTTGGGGACTGAATTCTAGGGACCTAGTGTACGAAAGGAATCCACTAACGAAATCCCGCATACCTGGTTACAAATTTCACTGAGAAATCTTTCGATTTCAGGGCTGGAACTAAAGAAAACTTTCTCTATTATTGGAGGGGTTGGGTCGCCTCTTTTCTTCTATTTTGCTCTAAGTTTGATCAATTTTTGTGAATGAATAGCTTAGGGTAAGTTCTAATTTAGTTACTAGGCTTAAACTGACAAAAACTACATAGTTAAGGGGTTAAACGATGTAGTTTAGGTATCCAATGCATAGGGGAAAAGACGAAATAACCCTCACTTAAAATCTGTCGAAGCCATCGACCGCCCCTGACCGATGGACCGTGGACTGATCGACAGTCCATCTTGGCAGGACGTCATTTGGCTTCAGAGATTTGGGGGCTGGGGGTCCGAACCAATGACCACGCCATAGATCATGGCCTGACCTACGGTCCGTAGGTCCTGCCATTGGTCAGCCCTTAGCTGAAACTACTGGGGTTCTGGAGAAGGAGTGGAGGTGGCCAACCACGGACCCCACCTACGGTCCGTAGGCGGCCTCCGTTGGTGGAACCTACAACTTCTGAAAATATGCATTTTTCTCCTTTTCAAATCTAAGGTGTTACATTTTCTCCCCCTTGGGAACATTTATCCTTGAATAAAGACTAAACTAGCTGGGTATGGAGGGAAAGAGCAACAAAACCTACTACTAAATACTGGAAACTAAAATCTGACAGATCTAAGTTTGAAGAACGTGCAAATACGTTGAAAATGCAAGTATAACTGAAGGAACATGATACGAAGATTGAATTTACACAAGAGTAACTGAAAGATTGGAGACGAACTATGACCTTAAGCTGGAATGGAATCGGAAGGAAATAGATGAGGATACCTGGCTTTCATGGCTGCTTCTGCTTCCCAAGTAGGTCCCTCTACAGACTGACTCCTCCACAAAACCATAACTGAAGCGACTTATTTTTTTCTCAACCTTCGAACCCGACGATCAAGAATTTCACCTGGCACCTCTTCATAAGTAATACTATCCTTCACAACCACACTTTCTAATGGCATAATAGATGCTGGATCACCCTCAACTTCTTCAACAAGAAAATGTGAAAGACTAGATGGACTGTTGTTAGTTCTGCTATCAACTCTAACTCATAAGCCACTTTCCCCACCCTTTTCAAGATATTGTAAGGGCCTACATGTCTAGGACTGAGCTTACCTTTCTTGCCAAATCTCATCACCCCTTTATAGGTGATACTTTCAGGAAAACTCAATAATTTATTTGGAACTCCAAGTCCCTTCTCCTTACGTCAGCATAGGACTTTTGGCGACTCTGGGCTGTCTTAAGTCTATCTCTCATGAGCTGCACTTTTTACATAGCATCATGAACTGAATCTACCCCTATAAAGGCGTCTTCACCTACTTCAAACCAACCAACTGGAGATCTACACCGACGCCCATATAATGCCTCATAAGAGGCCATCTAAATACTGGAATGGTAGCTATTGTTGTAGGCGAACTCTATGAGAGGTAGGTGATAATCCAAACTTTCCTTGAAATTGATCACGGAAGCTCTTAACATGTCCTCTAAAGTCTGAATGGTACGCTCTCCCTGACCATCCGTCTGTTGATGAAATGTTGTGCTAAGATTTACCTGAGTACCAAGACCTTTCTAAAATTACTTCCAGAAATGAGAGGTAAACTGAATGATAGACAAAGGAAACCCATGCAACCTGACTATCTCGTTAATGTAAAGCTTGTCGTAGTCCTCTGCTGAATCTGTAGTCTTGACAGCCAAGAAATGAGCGGACTGAGTAACTGATGTGAGGTCAAAATACATATTTTTAATCATTATTTGCCTCACATTTAGTATTTATATTTGTCCTTTATGAGCATAAATTTTATAGATTGTGCTAAATTGTGTATTTTATTTGTAGGATTAAATTGATGGAAAAT
>JAJOOS010010928.1:0-21376 GCA_029582725.1 Solanum chiquidenum | reverse complement strand
TTTCAAATCATTTTCATGCAAGAACCCTTGATAGAATTCAAAAACAAGCTTTTAGTCACTTTTTGAAAACATTGTAAAATCCTTGGAAATTGACTCTAGGATGAAGATGAGTCCTAGATCAAGAGCCACCATACTTCACTTGATGAAATCTCAAAGAAATTTGGTGGAAGAAACCCTCAATTTGAAACCCTAGCTCTCCACCTTTTTCTTCCTTGAACTTGAGAGAACTTTAGAGAGAGAAATAACTTTGGGGTTTTGATTTGGAAGAATGAATTCTATAATACCATATACAAGTTTAAATACCTTTAAAAATACTTAAAAATACTTTAAAACAATAACCCATAGTACCCAAACTACCCCTCACTTAGTTGAACCTTTTTAAACAAGTCAAACTTGAGTTTTATATTCGCAGATTTTGTCAGGAAACAAGTTCTCGACGCGGAGGTGTTCCCGCAAGTTTTTGGAAATTAAATTTCGATACAGAAGAGTCCGCGATACGTCCGCGACGCAGACCAACCATTTGGCCCTTGGTGGAGCTAGTCCGCGACGTAGACATGCTCCCTCTATGAGCATTTTCAAACTATCTTGTCAGCTTGCTCGACCAAGGGTTGGGGTCCTTCTCGGGGACCCTTAGTGTGGTCCCGAGGAGTAGTACCGGAACATTTTGACCCTAAAAACATTTATTAAGACACTAGGGTCACCTCCACTGATTTTAGACTCCAAACAACACATAAAAACATGAACAACAAACTAGAACACACCAACACGTAAAAGACTAGTTTCCGAACCTCTTGGTCGTCCCTTGACGTTTGACTTCAAACTCAACTAAACTGACCTGTAAACTCATTTTCAAATATTAATACAAGTTTATCAACTACTAACACTCATGTGAAACTCTAATTATCTTATTTCATTTTGAGGGGCGTTACACCCACCTCCTTCCACCCCCGAACATCCCCTTTCAGTCACATTTCACCTTCATAGTGTTTCCTAGATAACATATAGATTCTCTTGGCCTAATATTTTCTTTCTTACTTAACAAACACTAGAAAATAAGTAAGAAATCACTTACTTTCAAGATAACATTTATAGGTAATCATTTTGCTTGGAAAATGTTCTTCTTTATAACAATCACACATTTATATTCCTTATATAATTAGGTCAAGCAAAGGAAAATTCTTGGAGAGAAAAGAGGTTAGTATATCGTACCCCCCCCCATTCTTTATAGTTGTCATGTATACTAAAAGTATTTTCAAAAATTATTTTCAATTTAAACAATCAATAGAAAAATAAATAGTTTTTCAATGTTGTCCTTAGTAATTATTATTCTAGAATAAAGAGACATATAAATAAATAAAGATGTAAGAATTAATAATGGATATATTAGTCAAACTACACTCCTAATTAATTTTTTCTTAAGGATTGTTCAAAACAATATCATGACAACTAAATGAAACAGAGAAAGTACCTTTTTTACATTTCAAAGTTTAATTTTCTCCGTATCGTTTTGTAATGATCCTCCAGGTGATTTCCTCCATTATCTAATATTTTCGGCATTTAGAGTTGTAATGACTTTCCAGGTCATTTTCTATATATTACGTTCTTTTTTGTTCTTAGAGCATTTCTATAGCAACCCCACATAATTAATGACTTGTTGGGGCTAACAACTTTTTTATCTAGCCATATATTTTTTTAATGTAAGTTTTCATGTTTTGGAGCTTTTGAAACGTAAATGGTAGACCACAGTAAAAACTTTAGGTAGACAGCCTTTGAATTCATTTCTGACCGAATATGTTAGGTTAGGAGTGATAAATTTTGTCTAGAAGGACCTTCGGTGTGGTTCTCGAGGGTTATGGACTTATTTCGAGCTACCTTATGGATTTTGGCTTAAAATAGAGTTTAGTTGTGGGACTCACTTTTTGTTAAGACAATCTCGATTGGAAGTTCTGATATCTCCGTAGATTCAGGAAGGCCAAATTTGGTATGGTAGAATAGTTCATTTGTAGGCATGGGATTCCCAAAAAATCAAGAACCCGAGTCGGGGCATTTTTCACCTTCCAAAGGTTGGATGGTGCAACAATATGCACCTCGTTCCACATTTATGGAGACCAAACTCTTGGGTCTGCTCATCCGTGATCCTAATGCCATGTTCGCGAAGGCCAAGCGCGATCATGGGATGGGCGATGCAATCGTGGAGAGAGATGACCTTGACCCTTCTTGCTCGTCGATAGCCTCTCATATTCATGAACAAGGGCTAGTGTCACGACCCAGGGGTACCTTCTAGATTTGACATGGCGTATAGAACCCTGAAGGACTCCATACAAGCCACTTAACTCTCATAACATAAGAAATGGAACAATTAGAGTAAAACAATAGTTCAAGTCCAAAATATTTTATAAAATGAAAAGCAGAAGTCTAAAATATTTGTCTCATCATAGCCATCTAATACAATAGAATGAAATTAGGTCTAGCCCATACATCATGTTCAAAAGAGAAATACATGAAAGAAACTGAAACAATAAAATCTGTCCTCAAAGCATGATGACTCACAAAAGCTCGGAAAATATCTCAAGTCAACCTCTAGCCACGAAACTCGGGAACGTCTGCCAGACCCTACATTTGGGGAAATGTAGGAAAAAATATGCGTTAGTACAAAACAATATACCAAGTATGATAGCCATGCATAAAACATGCTAAAAGGGACATTTCATTTCATGACATGCAATTGACCAAGCTTAAACATGATATAAGAAGGTTAGAAAATATACTTCGTAAAACATGGTCAATGCAAGCTAACATCATCTTTAAATCCTTTGAACACATATGAGATACTCCCTGAGTGACTTTAGTTCATTATTAATGTGGGGAATTAGCCTTAACTGACCTACAGGCCATGTGAGCTATAACATGATCCCCTGGTGTCTTCCACACCGAAAAGGGTTATCCTACTTGCCAAGGTAAGGACCATAAACTTCTGGCTTAAGTGGATGCACTAGCTTATCAACCTATGGGGGCACATAGTTAAGGGATAAGGAGATTGCTACTAGAAACCCGACCTATACTAATGGGAGAGCTTCCATATCATGAGATTATTTCTAGAAACCTGGCCTCAATATTATAAAAATCTTCCTTTAAGATAAAAATCCCACATCATATGATTCATAACTTGAAAACATTGGGATTACATGGGTTCATGGCGGAAACATCATAAAACCATAGTATTCCATCAATTCATGCATAGAAGATCATAATTCAATCATTTAAATCAATAATGAAAAGAACCCATAGCAATTTGAAGAAAACCTTAACTCAATTAGGGAATTCTACCTTTTGAAATAGAGAAATTTAGGAACTCCATGGATAAAAACGATCATACCTTGAATCCAAATGCTAGCCTTCAATAGATAAATTGGAACCTTAGCTTGAAACCCTACGTGAATCCTTCTTCTTCTTCTTCTTTTTCTTCAAGTTCTAGAGAGATAATTAATTGAGACATGATTTGGTTTTCTTTTGTTAATTTAAAAGAATGAAGTAAGTGGGTTTATTTTGAGGTTGAAAATACTTATATAGGGGTCTTAGTGAAGGGTAAAACGACGTAGTATAAGAACTAATTAAATAGGAAAAGACTCAACTACCCTTGAACTAACTGTCAGCTGTCACTGACCTACCAACTACGAACTCCAGTCAACGGACCGTGGTCTGACCCACGACCCATCCTGGTGGACCATCGATGTTGGTCAAAGAATTTTGTTCGATCTGTGGACCCCTGTACCACGGACTGTGGACCCACCAATGGTCCATAGGTCAAGTCGTGGTTCGTACCCTGGACAATTTTTGAATGGCCAATCCACGGACCCACCTACGATCCGTGGTCCAACCCACGGGTCGTGGTTGGCCAACATTGATGGCACCTGGGAATGCTGAAATCTGTTATGGTGCCCCCTTTTCAGATTCGGGGTGTTATAATATATCCCCCTTGGGACAATTCATCCTCGAATGAGACTTAAACTTGATCTAAAAGATCATGGAGAGGAACTAACAACCCAACGTAGCAATGCTATGCATGTAACCAAGGAGAAACTATCGACTCCAAGTTAGGACGTTCTCAAAACATCATAAGAGGGGTGAAACTAAGTGTAACAACCTATTATGCATGCAATGCAAAATTCAAGAAAGAAACATCAACTCCAATTCTAAACATACTCAATGCATCATAAGGAAGTAGGAACTACATCTATCAACCCAATATGCATGAAATTACAAAATTACTCATGTTCAAGGAGGAATTACCTTCTCCAAGCTAAACGCATGCTCAACATAATCTCATGGAGCTCATATGCAATTAACTCTCAAAAAGCATATCTAAAGCATGTTCATCAATTTATCTCATGAAGTTTATAGGCAAGTCATACTCAATGCACAACAACATGACGAAAATAAATCATATAATTCATTTTCATTCAAAACTTAAGCTTTTTCATGAACATGCATAACATAAGGAAATCAAGGAAACACATAAAACACATAACTCCCAAAACAAGGAACAAACCAAGAGGAACTCAATACCTCAAGCTAGAGTAGGAGTAGAAGGAAAAAGATGAGGATATCGGGACATAATATTTTCTTCGCCTTCCTAAGTAGCACCCATAATTGAATGATTCCTCCACAATACTTTCATGGAAGCTATTTCTTTATTTCTCTACTTGTTAAAATACCGGTCTAAAATCTCAACCAGAACTTCCTCATAAGAAAGATTATCCTTAACTCCCAAACCTTCTAAGAAACTATGGATGTCGTATCTCCAACACATTTCTTCAACATGGAGACATGGAACACGGGATGCACCGATGCCAACTCATTTGGCAAATCTAGCTCAAGCAACAGTACCAAGATATCTCAATATTTGATATGGGACTACATATCAGTGACTAAGTTTCCCTTTCTTACCAAACCTCATTACACCCTTCATGGGCTAAATTTTCAAGTAGACTAAATCAAGAACATAAAACTCAAGATTCCTTCTTCTCACATCAGAATATGACTTTTCCCGACTTTGAGTCATTTTCAACCTTTCTCTAATAAGTTGAACTTTCTCAATGGACTCATGTACCAACTCGGGACCTATTAGGGCAACTTCACCCACCTCAAACCAACCTATGGGAGATGTACACCTCCTACCATATAAGGCCTCAAAAGGAGCCATATCAATAATCAAGTGATAGCTATTATTATAAGAAAGTTCAATCAATGGCAAATGGTCATCCCAAATACCCTTAAAAACAACAACACAAGCCCTTAACATATCTTCAAAATTTTTGATAGTACGCTCCGCTTGCCCATCGGTTCGGGGATGAAATGTCGTACTAAGCTTAACTTGAGTACCAAGACCCTTTTGGACAGTCTCCAAAAATGAGAAGTAAATTGGGTACCACGATCGAAATTTATGAACAAAGGCACTCCATGCAACTTTACCATTTCTCTAATGTACAACTTAGCATAATCCTCCGCCGAATAGGAAACCTTGACAGCAATAAAGTGAGCTGATTTTGTCATCCGATTTACTAGAACCTAAATCGAGTCGTGATGTCGTCGGGTGCGAGGCAAATCAATAATAAAGTTCATATTCATATCTTCCCACTTCCAAGTAGGAATACTAATGTCTTGGGATAAACCTCCCAGTTTCTAATTCTTAACTTTCACTTGTTGACAATTAGGACACTTAGTCACAAATTCCGCAATATCCTTCTTCATCCCATTCCACCAATAGACCTCCCGTAAATCAAGGTACATCTTGGTGGCTCCTGGGTGAATGGAATACCACAAACTATGAGCTTCTTTCAAGATATGTTCCCTCAAGTCATCCACATTAGGAAAACATTAACGACCTTGGTATCTAAGGACACCATCTTCCCCTTGGGAGAAACCCTCAATGGATTTCTTAAGCACCGCTTAGTTTAATTCTATCAAAATTGGATCAAGACCTTATTTTTCTATCACATCTGTCACAAAAGATGATTCGGAACCATTGTGGACCATAACACCACCCTTAGTGGAGTCTACTAATTGAATACCCAATCGGGCCAACCTATGAACATCTCGAACGAACTCTTTCTTATCTTCCTCAATATGGGCAACACTACCCATAGATAACCGACTAAGAGCATCCGCCACCACATTAGCCTTATTGAGGTGATAGAGAACAGTCATGTCATAATCATTCAATAACTCAAGCCACCTTCTTTGGCGAAGATTTAGATCCTTCTGATTATACACATATTGGAAACTCTTGTGGTTGGTAAACATTTCTACATGAACTCCATACAAATAATTCCTCCTAATCTTTAAGGTAAAAACAACCGCCGCTAATTCAAGATCATGGGTAGGATAATTCTTCTCATCAATCTTAAGTTGCCTTGAAGCATAAACAATAACTTTCTCATTTTGAATAAGCACACACCCTAACCCAATTCTTGAGGCATCACAATAAACCACAAAACCAGTTATCCCTTCCGGTAAGGTCAACACCGGAGCGGAAGTCTATCTTTCCTCTCTTGAAAACTCTTTTCACAAGCTTTGGACCATATGAACTTAGCCTTCTTTTGAGTCAAAGTCGTCAAAGGAGAGGCAATTGAAGAAAATCCCTCAACAAACCTTCTATAATAACCGACCAAACCCAAGAACCTTCTAATATCTGAAGGAGATATAGGTCTAGGCCAACTCTTGACCGCAACTATCTTAATAGGATCTACCCTTATACCCTTACTTGAAATAATATGACCAAGAAAAGCTATGGACCTTAACCAACATTCACAGTTGATAAGTGCATAAATGAGTTGTTGGACCTTGAGAATTTGAAATACAATCCTCAAATGATCAATATGCTCATTCTCACTTCTCGAATAGATCAATATATCATCAATGAACACAATCACAAACATATCAAGGTATTATCTAAACACCCTATTCATAAAATCCATAAACACCGCCTAAGCATAGTCAGCCCAAATGACATCATTAAAAACTCATAATGACCATACCGAGTTTTAAAAGCCGTCTTCGGAATGTCATCTTCTTTCACCTTTAATTGGTGATAATCGAATAGAAGATCAATCTTAGAGAAGTAACTTGCTCCTTGAAGTTGGTCAAACAAATCATCTATCCTTGGAAGAGGATACTTATGATCAATAGTCACCTTGTTCAACTGACGATAGTCAATACACATGCGAAGAGACCCATCTTTCTTTCTAACAAACAAAACTGGAACACCCCATGGAGAGATACTCGATCGGATTAAATCCTTATCCAACAAATTCTTCAATTGTTCTTTCAACTCCTTAAGTTCTGCCGGATCTATCCTATAAGGAGGAATATAAATAGGTTGCGTATCTGGGAGAAGGTTAATACCAAATTCTATTTCTCTTTCGGAAGGAATACCAGTAAAATCATCTGGAACAATTACTGGACACTCATTTACAACAAGGACCGACTCGAGAGTAGGGTTTTTGGAATCAACATTCCCCACCCTAACTAGATGATAAACATAACCCTTAGAAATCATCTTTCTAGATTTTACACAAGATAAAAACTTACCCTTAGGCATATAATTTACCCCCTTCCATTCTAGGATCCGCTCATTTGGGAATTGAAACTTGACTACGACAATTCTTCAATCAATAGAAGCATAACAAGAATGCAACAAACCCATACCAAGAATAACATCAAAGTCTAACATATCAAGCTCTACCAGTCAATAAGAGTAACTCTACGGGACAAGGAAATGTGATAGTTTCTATAGACCCTCTTAACGACAATAGAATCACCAACATGAGTAGAGACAGAAAAATGATCTAACAACACATCTGGAAGAACATCAAACCTCATAGCCACATATGGCGTCACAAAAGACAAAGTAGCAACAGGATCAACCAAATCATATACATCTAGTTGGAAAACTTTTAACATACCGGTAAACACATCGGGAGAACTCTTTCGCTCACCCCGAGTCCGAAGAGCATTGGAACCCGAACTACTAGGAGGAGCTTGCTTGCCCTCTCTTCCTTTTTTGGCAATCATTGGGAAAGCCCTCATTTTGTGACCACTCTTACCAAAACCAAAGAAACCATGTGCACTTACCCTCGTGCTTCCTTCCACACTTATTTCAATTAGACATATGCAATGAAAATCCACTACCATTCCCTCCTTGAGGCTTAGGGTTAGACACCCTATCTTAATTGAACTTTGGAGTAGCATTGGAGGAACCTTGACCGGAAAATCTTTGCCAAAATCTAGGACGACCATGTCCATCGCACCTTCCATGAGAAAAATTTCCATCTCCGGTCTTAGCCTTTTTTACCTCTCTAGACTTCTCCTTGAGTTTGTCCACCTTAATTTTTTATGCATACACCATGAGATGAGAGATTTCCATGTCATTAATGAGCATTATTGTTTGGCACTCTTTAACCACCATTTCGGACACACCCGAAACAAACTTACTTATCCTAGCCCTTTTATCGGCAACCATTATTGGAGCATATCTAGATAGTTGTGTTAAATTTTGAGCATATTCCCTAACAATCATAAACCCTTGTCGAAGGTTAAAAAACTTGAGCACCTTAGCCTCCCTCATCTCAAGGGGAAAGAACCTATCAAGAAAATCACCCTTAAACTTCTCCCAATCTAGAGGACTCGTATCTTTCTGTCTCCCTTCTTTCCATTGGTTAAACCATGTTTGAGCAACACCTTTAAATTGATAAGCGGCAAACTCCGCCTTTTGTACTGATGTCACTCCCATTATCCTCAAGTCCTTATAGACCTCATCAATGAACTATTGAGGATCTTCCTCAACCTTAAAACCATGAAAGTCTAAAGGATTCATCCTTATGAAGTCCCTCACTCTTGAATCTATCGTACTCACATCCGGGCTTAAAGGAACTGGAACCTCCCTATTGGCTTGGGCTGTCATAGATTGAGTGAATACTTGAAAAGCATCCCTAAACTCTGTATTAGACACTTGTTCGGCCAAAGGATCAACCAAAAGTTAAAGAACCATAGGGATGAGCTTTTTGTTCGACATTCTTCCTTACATTCCTTCTAGCATAAGCTCTTCGGGTAGCAATATCGTGAATAAACATAGGATAAGGAATATGAGAGTGACCTTATAGAGTTACACACTATCACACGACTTAAGAGTAATGAAAGATGTGGAGTTTTGAAATCATCTTGTAGTCTCTCATTAATAAATGTGGCACGCTTCACACATGAACAAAACTCTATTAGACGTGGCTTATGAGATATTATAAGGCCATTCTAAACCTTGTGCTCTGATACCAAGTTTGTCACGACCCAGGGGTACCTACTAGATGCAACATGGCGTATAGAACCCCAAAGGACTTCATACAATCCACTTAGCTCTCATAACATAAGAAATAGAAAAATTAGAGTAAAACAATAGTCCAAGTCCAAAACATTTTATAAAACAACATGCGGAAGTCTAAACCACTTGTCGCATCATAGCTATCTAATACAATAGAATCAAATTGGGCATAGCCCATACATCATGTTCAAAAGATAAATACCTAAAAGAAACTGAAACAATAAAATCCATCGTCGAAGCATAAGGACTCACCAAAGCTCGAAAAATATCTGAAGTCAACCTCTACTCACGAAACTCGGGAAACTAACTACTGGACCCTACATTTGGTGAAATGTAGGCAAGAGTATGTATTATTACAAAACAATATACAAGGTATGATAGCCATGCATAAAACATGCTAAAAGGGACATTTCATTTCATGACATGCAATTGACCAAGCTGAAACATGATATAAGAAGATTAGAAAACATACTTCATAAAACATGGTCAATGCAAGATAACATCATCTTTAAATACTTTGAACACATATTAGATACTCCTTGGGTAACCTTAGTTCATTATTAATGTGTGGTATTAGCCTTAACAGACATAGAGACCATGTGAGCTATAACATGATTCCTCGGTGTCTCCCACACCAAAAAGGGTTGTCCTACTTGACAAGGTAAGGACCCTAAACTTCTAGCTTAAGTGGATCCACTAGCTAATCAACTTGTGGAGGCACGAAGTTAAGGTATAATGAGATTTCTACTAGAAACCCGACCTCTACTAATGGGAGAGCTTCCATCTCATAAGATTGCTTCTAGAAAGCCAACATCTACTAACGGGAGAGCTTCCATCTCAATATCAATATACTCTCGGTGCTAAGCATAAATCCCACGGAATAGTATTTTCTTACTTATACACATTATCCATTGAAAGGTGTCCTTGGACAACCAGTCCAAGCTAGTTCATTAGGATATATCTTATTCTTTGATTCAATTAGGTGAGAAATCCTTTCAACCTAAGAATCCTTTCTATGTGAGAAAAGCTTTCACATCATGCTAGTCTATTTATGAGAATGTCCTTTCAACATCACAACAACAACAACATCATTGGTACTTTACACTCAAAACACCCTTAAAACATTTGCATAGATTTCATAAGAAAAATGCTTAGGTCTATAATTTACCTATTGAGGTTCAAAACCCACATTCAATCATCAACACTTAGAAAACATGGGTTAGATATGGATTTTATCATAAATTCATGTAAAACTAGTAATACATGCTCAATTTCATAAAACTCTTCCTTTAAGATCAAAATCCCACATTATGTGATTCATAACTTGAAAACATGGGGATTACATGGGTTCAATGGAAAAAATATCATAAAACCATAGTATTCCATCAATTAATACATAGAAGATCATAATTCAATCATTTAAATCAATAATGAAAAGAACCCATGACGATTGAAGAAAACCCTAACTCAATTGGGGAATTCTACCTTTTGAAATAGAGGAATTTTACAACTCCATGAATGAAAATTATCATACCTTGAATTCAAATTCTAGCCTTCAATGGAGAAATTAGAACCTTAGCTTGAAACCCTAGGTGAATCCTTCTTTTTCTTCTTCAAGTTCTAGAGAGAGATTCATTTGAGATGAGATTTGGTTTTCTTTTGTGAATTTGGAAGAATTAAGTAAATGGGTTAATTTTGGGGTTTAAAATACTTATATAGTGGTCTTAGTGAAGGGTAAAATGACGTAGTATATGAACTAATTAATTACGAAATATCCAACTACCCTTGAACTAACTGTCAGCAGTCACCGACCTACCAACTACAACCCTAGTTGATGGAATACATTCTGACCTACCTCCCGTCCTAGTGGACCATCGATGGTGGTCAGAGAATTTTTGTTGACCTACGGACCCCTGGACCACGAGCAATGGGCCCACCGATGGTTTGTAGGTCCAGTCGTGGTTCCTACCCTGAACATTTATTGAATGGCCAATCCACGAACGCACCTATAGTCCGTGGTCCAACCCACATGGCATGATTGGCCAACATGGATGGCACCTATAAATGCTGAAATCTGTTATGGTACCCCCTTTTGAATTTAGGGTGTTACAACTAGGGTAGAACTCGCCGTATTGAGCACCGCAATCGCAAAAGTCACTTGTCTGGTCTTTGAATGAAAGTCAAGACTCATTTTCAACATTTGTTCAAATATTCAAAAGTTGATTATGAGAGCTAGGAGACTCCAATTTTAGTGATTAAAGTTGCAATTCATCGAGAATCAGCTAGGCTATGTATTGAGAGCATCGGGAATATGTGCGGACTCTACTTTAAGGTAAATTCTTGTTCCAAAGGACCTTTTTAGCCTTTGGAATGATGAGTTGTATGTAGTTTTGATGAAGGTATTTTTGGAGCTATTTTAAGCTTAGATTGGGCCTATTTTCGGTGAAAAAGTTCCTTGAGCTATATGGGATCAATCGATAAAGTCAATTTTGGGATTCCTTATGTATATCCCACAATTCTAGTGTTTACTAGATTTTTGGTTCATCTTTAATTTTTTCAATTCTAGTTGCTTAACCTGTGTATTGACATTGTAATCATATATATAATAGTGTGGTAGGAATTGGAGGGCAATCAGAATGGGAAAGCTCAGAAAATTTAATTTAGGAGTGCGAGCGGATGCTTTGAGGTAGGTTGTGGTTTACTAGTCTTTAGCTTAAGGTTGTTATTGTGAATTCATGTTCATTAACTAAGGACTTGTATGGGTTTATAGTTTGTATCATGTTTAGAGATTAGAATTCATGTCAGACATGTATTTTAGGTAGTTTTAAGGGTTCAAGTTTGCCTAATTTTGTTGTGTTGATTATATCATGCTTCGTGGTTTCTGTAATGTTATTGATACTAATTTGGTATCTTGTTATTGGCCTTATCCTTGGTATATGCTAGTGATTGATTTAGACTTGTGTTTTAGAGCTGATTGTCCATAAAAATTCCCTCACATCCCTTTGAATGATATAGCTCCCTATAGGCTCATACAATAGACTTGGGTCTGATAGTATGATCCTTAGCTAGGCGATTACTCAACTTTCATGATTTTTCATTGATGAGTCCACAGTTTGTACTCATTTAGGGCTTCATTTTAAATGAATTAGTGTCCTCAAATGCATATTTTGTCTCAATAACTGATGTAAATCCTTAAGTTTCAGGTATTTGGAGTTTTAGGCAAAGCATGGACACTACTTGATAAAAAAGGAACAAAACGGCTGAAAGACGAAGAAAAGAAGGCCTAAGGATCGCCTAATGCATTAGACGAGTCGGCGAATGGTCTTAACCTCACCCAAAGTTCCAGTGTGCTGAGCCCTAAAGGAAAAAATCAAGTTGGTGATGAAAGAGAGAAGTCGGCGCGTCGCCGAACAGTTCTGCGAAGCAGTACTATATCCCCCAATGATCCAGAATGCGAAGATGTTGAAGGGAAAAGTTGAAAGGCGATGAAGCAGACCAAAGGGCAGATCACCGAATGCATTGGCGATCCCGACTAACTACGCCGAGTGATCCTTCGCAACACATTTTTGACAACTATAAATACTAGTTTGAATTTTTATCTTAGTATGCAATTTCAGAGACAACATTTTATTTTTCTAAGTTTTCAAGTACAGAACATTTTGCTTAGCTTTTGTAGATTTGAAGACTTCCAATTCCAAGAAATTAGAAGTGGGTGTTGAAAATTCGTCATGTTAAACTAGATTGAAGTGAATATAAATCATACCCAGTTGATGTTACTTGAATTTGGTATCATTTTCTTCCTTTTTTCTATGTTTAGCTAAAACCCCAATTCTTGGGTTGTGATTTTGTGAATATGGGTTAAATTTCCTGTTGGGTATTGCTTATTGTTAGTCTATTTTCTGTTTAAATGTGGTTTCGTTTAGACTGTGTTTGAACTTAATGGGATTGTAGTTGCAAATACAGTTTCATCTTAGCATTTTTGGTTTGCTCGAGAGAGGTTTTAAAACTAAGACTACTAAATCGATAGACGGTGGTTATTGGGTAATCGTAGGTTCAACTCGAGAGAGTGAACCCTAGGCATTTTACCACACATTCAACTTGAGAGAGGGAATGGGCTAAGACAGAGGCATTGCTTAAAGACGGCAACTCGGTGTTCGAGAAAAACCGAGTTGATTCGGGGTAAGTAGCTCGAGAGAGAATTCCCTCCCACTAAAGTCTAGCCTAGTTACAAATGTTCTACAATTGACTATCAATAGAATTTACCCGATTGTGTAGTTAATCCCATATTCCTATCACATCCCAAGAACCCCGTCTCCCTAATTCACATCTTCTTATTTTCGCTGTTTTTATTTATTAATTGAATACAAACCCCCTATTGATAATTAACATTCGTGTGAACCCCTTAATTTATCATGTTTTTACTCGATAATGTTTTTAGCTATGGTTAACTCTAGCATATTTGTGCTTAACTCTTAATTGTCCGAAACTGCTCCCTTGGGACTCGACCCCAACCCATACGGTTGGGTTATATTACTATTATACGATTGTAGACACTTGAATAGGAAGTTGTGTCTTGATTACGCAATTATCAAAATGGCGACGCTGCCGGGGAGTGGTGTTACTTGGGAATTATTAGCTACGTCGAATTTATCTTTTGTTAGTTGTAGTTTAATTAATTTGTAGTTGTGTTTTGCTTGTTTGTGTATTGCAACAGGGGCGATGAGTGTGAATGGTAATTCTGGGTATCAAACAGATCACCCCCTGTTGAAATTATTAAATCTTAGGGACAACCTCCTAACGTTCAAACAAGTGGGGGGTGAAACTATCCATGAGATGTGGCATATGTTTAAGGCATTACTACAGCAGTGCCCAGCTCATGGGATGCCGGATAAATTGCTGCTATAATGTGTCTATAGAGGCATTGGTTCTGAAAATAGAAGCATTGTTGATCAACTCTTTACAGGGTGTTTGACAAAACAACCCTATGAAGTGGTAACCCAACGCCTTGATGGTATGGTTAAACCAACAAGGAAGCAGAAAAGGACCAAGAATAATGAAGTTAGAAGTAAGGTCTAAAAAGAAGAGAAAGTACCTTTTCCCTCACAAGTGTAAAAAGGTGAAGCAACATGAGGGTGGACAAAATGGTGAGGTCCTCTTACTCATTCTACACAAAATCGGGGAACAAGATAGAGTGTTGAATGAGATAAAAGAGAATGTTGAAATGCTAAATCAGATGACGGCCTCCCATTCCATGATCATTCAGCTACAAGACTCCTAAATAGGCCAAGTGCTGTCATGTCTTTACTCACAACATAAAGATAGGTTACCTAGTGAGACTATGGTTAACCCCGAGAATGAGGTTTGAATGGTGACTTGTGTCTTTACTCATAGCATAAAGTGCAGGTTGGCGAGAGAATTTTCCAGTCGACCCACCGCCAAAGAGGTCGGCGTGCCCGAGTCGATCCGCCATTTTTCTTAACAAAATTTTAGCTTGGAGCCTGTAAAACTTGGCGAGTCCAGGAGCAACTTGATGACTCACCGATTATGTCGGCGATCCTGATGTTGCCTGCCGTTTGAATCCTCAAGCAACTGAAGGTCCTCTAAAAGTTGGCAAGGTGAATGACCACTGGGCGTATCACTGAGTGGATCGGTGAGTGCGACTAATGTCACTGAATGAACGCGAACTCGACGGTTATTAAGGGCCAACAGTTTTAAAGTTTCAAACTCTTCACTTTTCCTCGGTTTCAAACTTCGCAAACTCACACCAAGTTAGTATTTTAAATATTTTTGTGTTTTTAAAGTATTATTAGTGTTGATCTATGCTCGGGGTTGGAATACATTGTCCGCATAGCACTTCAAATATCATTTTAATTGGCAAATAAGATTGGTCTTCCGAACCCCAAAATTATTATTAGTAATTTGTTCTCTTATGCAAATGATCTTATCGTGTTTTCGTGTGTTGGGCCTCTCTGATACGATTAGATTATTCAAATGCCTATTTTAATTTGAGAATCTTGCCCATTCGGTCTTCCTTTTTGAAATCCCATTCCTATGAATTAAAATGAATGAAATTTTATGGGGTTGTGCTTGCATATTGTTTAGTTTGGTTGAGTGAAGTCTAAGTAGCCCGAGTTTGTGCTAAATGACATAAATTGCTCAATGATAAAGCGGGTGACACCATTCTTAAGGGCAAATGTCGTGAAATGGCCAAACTTGGCAAAATCGGGAGAAGTCTGAGTATTCTGGGGTGATGGGTGCTATGGGTCTAGTTCTAATTTGAACATTGCATTGTTTATTTCTATTTTCGGAGGTTGCAGGGCCAATTTCAAGAAGTGGGTTGAAAAGTAGGCACATTGGGTTATTTAACAAGCTGGTTCGAGCCCGCCGAACAACTCGACAATTCGCTAAAGTATGCTTGATCACCCTTTGTCTGTGCCCCTGAACCCTCGTTGCACTATAACTTTTGGCAGAAAAACCTTTGCTCACTGAAAGTAGTTGGCGATTCACCGAAAGGGCCCTCCCATCGCTAACTTGCTAAGAATTTTGGGCTAATCCCTTCGGCGAGCCCGATCCAACTCACCAAAGAGATTTGGCTTCTCGCCGACTGGTTCGGTGAGTCTATCTGCTACTTGTTGTTTGTGCTTCTGAGTAAATCATTTCTAACTTTTTTCCGATGTATTTCAGACATGGCTAGACCCAAAGTTGCAGGTAGGAACATGCCACCCCGCAATAAGGAAAACAGGATTAAAATCAACGAAGGTGGAGCTGTATCAAAAGGCAAGGCTACAAAACTTTTCACAACTGGTGGGAAGGGAAAAGGAAAAGGCAAGGCACCAGCATCACCAGAAGTCAGCTCTGACAGCGAAGGCATATATGACACTTATCTCACTGCTTCTGAGAGTGAGGGTGAACAACAGGAAACCCAAAGTACAACCTTTGGTGATGATGAGGTGTACAATGATCTGGCGAATTTGGAGAATGCCATGTTTGAGACTGCACGCCAGACATCTTTGAGAGACACCGCATGGGAGGATCCAGTGGAACTGGTCCTTCTGAGGTAACTCTGTGCACTGAAGCCCAAGTCCAGATTGATACTCCGGGCACTAATGCCCAAATCTCGAGCACTACATCGGGCACTGATGCCCAGACATATGGAGTGACTGCTTAGACATGATTCCCTCTTTACCTCCCTCTCTGTCTTTATTTCTTTTCACTTTTGGATATGTTTATTTTCATTTTAGGACAATTTTTCTTCATTTGTGGTGGGGTAAGGCCCACCTTTATGCCTATCTGTTTTGTTTATCTATTTGGGCTTTGTGCTAAATTTGTGTTACATTACTTTTTGTGGAAGGTTTGAGCTTCTGGCTCCTTTCTTTTAATTGAAAATGATTTTTGACCCTTCCAAATATTTTTTGCCACCTCTTGTATTTGTGAAATGTGGTTGTTCTTTTGCAAATTTTAGTATCGGTTTTGATCTGTACCGAAGACTTGAATAGTGCTCATAATCGAACAAACATGAATGTGCGGCTACAATGAGGCCAAATAAGGTTGTATAGTCAATATATGAACTCTTTACATCTCGTTGTGACTATCCAATTATTGAATCGAGTCTATTAAGATGATCGTTGCACACTAGCAAAAGTGTGGAGTCTTGTTTGACTTTGGTGTCGATGCCTTGTGTGATGAGCTTACTGTGAACAACGCATGATAACACCTAGAACTTTCCCCGTTGGTCTGTTTGACTAAGCAAGGCTATCTCTTGATACGATCTTAGGAAACTTCGAAGAGTGTGAGCCAATTTGATGTATACCTCTTTTGTGGCCTACCTTGTGAGTCTATAAACCTATTTTAAACACCCCTTGAGCCTTACCTTTATTTGCAAGAAACTTGATGAAAACATGACCTTCATTAATCCACTACCTATAATCCTCTTGATTTGTGGTTGATTGAATAGCCAACTTAGGTCAAAATCCTAAGTATGGAACCCCTCCATACAAAAAAAAAAGATAGAACAGAAAAGAAAAGAATGAAGAAAAAGAAAAAGTCACGGAATAAAGTGCAAAAGAAATGGGTTTTTCGAATAATCCATGGAAAGTGAATAATGGGATGACTTATGAGCACTAAAGAAATTAATGAAAGAATAGGAAAGAAAGTGTTGTGAGCACCACATTTCATGAGTATTAAAGTCATTGAGCCTAAATGGCCATACCTTTGCACTCAGCCCCATTACAAGCCTTGAAAAGACCTTTTTGATCTTGAGTGAGCTGAAACAATTGTCTATTGGAAAATACGGGCAAACTTATGGGTGAAAGCATGCATAGTATTCTTCTTTGTGAGTGTGAGCGTTGCATTTGATTCTGGAACTTTAAATTGTCGAACCATTGTGTGTGAATATGAGATCATTCTTTGTGTGAGGGCATTTGAACACTTTAGTTGAGCTTGAATTTGCATTTGAAGCAAGTATGGTGAGCTTGAGATTCTTTGACTGCACATTTGATATTCGCGTGAGTAAATTGACTATTGTGTAGCACTGTTTGAGACATCCTTTTTGAACTACCGAACTTGAGTTTTACTTGAGGACAAGCAAAAGTTTAAGTTGGGGGTGTTGATGAGTGTACAATTTGGACTCAGTTAGGGCTTCATTTTAAAAGAATTAGTGTCCTCAAATGCATATTTTGTCTCAATAACTGATGTAAATCCTTAAGTTTCAGGTATTTGGAGTTTGAGGAAAAGCATGGACACTACTTGGCAAAAAGGAACAAAACGGCTGAAAAGAAGAAGAAAAGAAGGCCTGAGGATTGCCTAATGCATTAGGTGAGTCACCGAATGGCCTTAACCTCGCCCAAAGTTCCAGTGTGCTGATCCCTTAAGGAAAAGATCAAGTTGGCAATGAAAGGGAGCAGTCAGTGCATCGCCGAACAGTTCCATAAAGCAGTACTATATCCCCCAATGATCCAGAATGGGAAGATGCTGAAGGCAAAAGCTGAAAGGCAATAAAGTAGACCAAAAGGCGGATCGCCGAGTGAATCGGCGATCCCGACTAACTGCCCCGAGTGATCCTTCGCAACACATTTCTTTACTATTATAAATACTAGTTTGAATTTTTATCTTAGTATGCAATTTCAGAGATATAATTTTATTTTTTCCAAGTTTTCAAATACAGAACATTTTGGTTAGCTTTTTAAGATTTGAAGACTTCCAATTCCAAGAAATTAGAAGTGGGTGTTGAAGATTCTTCATCTTAGACTCAATTGAAGTGAATATAAATCATACCTAGTTGATGTTACTTCGATTTGGTATCATTTTCTTCCTCTCTTCTATGTTTAGCTAAAACCCCAATTCTTGGGGTGTGATTTTGTGAATATGGGTTAAATTTCCTGTTGGGTATTGCTTTTTGTTAGTCTATTTGTTGTTTCAATATGATTTCGTTTAGTAGATAAGTTTGAACTTAATAGGATTGTAGTTGTAAATACTATTTCATCTTAGTGTTTTTGGCTTACTCCACAGAGAGGTTTTAAAACTAAGACTACTTAATCGATAGCCAGTGGTTATTGGGTCGTCGTGGGTTCAGCTCGAGAGAGTGAACCCTAGGCCTTTTCCCACACATTCAGCTCGAGAGAGTGAATGGGCTAAGGCAGAGGCTTTGCTTTAAAGCGACAAATCAGTGTTGCGAGAGAAACCGAGTTGATTCGAGGTAAGTAACTCGAGAGAGAATACCCCTCACTAAAGTCTAGCCTAGTTACAAATGTTCTGCAATTGACTATTAATAGCATTTACCCGATTGTGTAGTTTATCCCATATTCCTATCACATCCCAAGAACCCCGTCTCCTTAATTCACATCTTATTTTCGCTGTTTTTGTTCATTAATTGAATACAAACCCCTATTGATAATTGACATTCGTGTGAACCCCTTAATTTATCATGTTTTTACTCGATAATGTTTTTAGCTCTGGTTAACTCTAGCATATTTGTGCTTAACTCTTAATTGTCCGAAACTGCTCCCTTGGGACTCGACCCCAACCCATTTGGTTGGGTTATGAAAGTGACAGGGCAAGGAAAAAAATTGAAGGCATGAAAGGTGAAATAAGGTGGTACTCGGTGATATACCAAATGTGAATGGTAGACCTGAAAGAGCCTAGCTGTGGTTCAAACACCTGAAGCCTAGAGTAAGAAAAGGCAAGCTAGTAAGAGGTCGACGGTCCACCTATTGTGATCGACGAGCCTGGCTAATGTCACCTAATGGGTAGCGTATTGAGTTTTAGGCCAGATTTGAGGAAATTATATGTAGCCCAAATGAGAGAGCAATAAGGAGTTCACGTGAGTTGCAATATAGTTTGGTGTATGAACAAGTAAAGAGAAAAAAATCTTTACCTTGTGAAGAATACTATCTAGTTTTTTGGGTTTTTCAATTTATTTCTTGAAAATGAAAAATTGTAGTCGAATTCAAAGTGGGTGTGCTTGTAGTTGCTTAATTTTATGTTTCCCATGTCTGCTTTCATGAAAGGTATAATTTCTTTGTATTATGTGATGGGTGGCTAAAACCCCAAGATATGGGGGTGCGGGGTTGGATGTTGATTTAGTGTAGTGGGTATTTTGTTATGCTTTATTTTTATATTATTCTTGCATGAATTTGAACTAATTAACATTAGGTTAAATTATGGTTTAAGGTTGCAAACATAATTTCTACTTACAATCTCCGGTCGATGCTCGAAAGAGATTGTTTGGAGATGGTAATTAGTAAGATACTAGCACTTTAGGTTTGATGTCTGTAATTTGCTTGAAAATAGAGGTTATGGGTCAGATCTATTATCCCTATTTTTGGATCAAAAAAGAGAATATAGTAAGGTATTGGGTTGTTTATTTTAGTACATATATGAGATCAAATGGAGATTCTATGAAAGAATGCTATGATATCAAAAGATGATAAGTGTACTTCATATTTGAATTTTTCTCAATACCTTTTCTCGTGGGATCGATCCCAACTCACTGTTGGGTTTATATTTGTTAGCGACCACCTACAATTTTAATTATAAGAGGTGTAGTTGAGCATTATCAAAAATGGTGCCATTGCCGGGAAGTGGTGTTTAGAATTCATTTATTAAAGTCTTTTTTGTGGACTAATTTGGTTGTAGTAGAACTCTCTTATTAGTGTTTTTGTTTTTTTAATCTCAATAGGTAAAGAAATGAGTGTGAATGGGAGTAATGCTACTAGCCAACTTGGGAACAACGACGACATCAGAAAGTTGAACGATGTAAATGCAGATCAAATGGGAAGCTCTGATGCTATTCATTTGCCCCCAAATGTGGGAAACATAATTTTTCATGTGACCGTAGCTATGCTTCACCTTCTACAAATTAAAAGTTTCTTTGGAGGACTTGCTCATGAGGACCCTCACGATCACATTTGACATTTCGTGGATGTGCGTAGACCATTCTCCTTCAAGAATATCTCTCAAGAGTATTTGGCTGCAATTGTTTCCTTTTTCTCTAGTTGAGGAAGCAATGAAGTGGTTGGCCGAGCTACCAAGGGAATTTATTACTTTGTGGAAGGAGCTCACAGAGGTGATCTATGAAAGTTTCTTTCCTCCCTTGAGGATGTTGAAGTTGAGGGACAATATTCATAATTCAAGCGGATTGATGGTAAGCCCATTCATGAAACTTGGTTGAGGTTTCAAAATCTACTCTTGTAATGTCCTACTCATGGGTGGTCGGACAATGTGCTCTTGCCATATTTCTACCAGAATCTTGACACCATCAACAAGGGTGACGCTGATCAACTTATTCAGGGTGGAATCATGAGACAACCATTTTTCATAGCGTCGACTTCTCTTGATGCGATGACCAAGATTAATCGGTCATTGCATAGAAGAGAGGATCGTGTGTCTCCTCTCAATGTAGGGTTGACTAAAGAACAAATGTACAAGAACCAAGAACGTGATGAAAACATGGCAAAGATGATGACCCAAATGGATGATGCACAATTTTATGCCATGTATAATAAA
>JAJOOS010010927.1:0-16639 GCA_029582725.1 Solanum chiquidenum | reverse complement strand
ATGAAAGGCATCCCATACTACCCTTCACACTAAGCATAGCGTTGAAGTCATCCTAGTCATATCCACCCTACTTTGGACTCCTTATTAACTTCACTCTCTTAACTAAGGAATCTCTCACCTTTAGTCAACTATAACTAGGAAAGGGCAACTCTAGTCCAATCCTATCTCAAGGCTCCTCTTTAATGACCCTAAGTCATACTTTGTGCAATGCACTCTTAGCATCCCATAATACGAATCGTGCTAAGTATTACTTTTAGGTCCTATTACTAGTTCTTCTTGGTTTGGAACCTAGTTCCTCTTCTTAACTTTAGAACACTATTAGGTACTGTCTTAATTAAGTCTTAGTTCAATTATGCTTTAGAACACTATGAGATACTCTCTTAAGTAAGTCTTCGTTCATAGTATATGGAGATTGCTACTAAGAACCTTAACTCCACTATGTAAAGGTTCCCATCTCATGAGACCTAACTTTGGGAAAACCCACACTCTACTACGTAAGAGTTCCACCTTTAACTTTGATAGTCCTCACATCAACTAAGTGTGGCTCTCCCTTCTTCTTGGAGTTTGGACCCTATCTTGTGTGACACTCCGTCTCATCTTCAATATCCACCTGGAGCCAAGCATACACTCCAAGGTTTACTTGTTAAGCGTTGCTTAACACTCTTCTCTCATGGAAGGATGTCCTTTACAAGCCATCCATGTTCAAGTGATTCTATCACTTTGATCTATTCAATCCCTAGATCTACAACCAACACAACAACCTAAGATCACAAGCTTTACTTTATTCTATCCTTATTCTGTTCTTTATACCTAGATTTCTAGGTAATTTGATCACATTCATCAATCTAGATTAGGGTTTACCATAGAAGTCACATGAAATCATCATATTATCACTAAAAAAGACAATTCAATCGTAATTGGGTGATATCCACTAGATTGGAATCATACCCATGCCCTACCCACAATGCAATCACAACCCTATCTAGAATTGGGTTTTTGAATTCACAATTGGGGGAAAAACTGTGGGGGCTCCATAAGCTTCACATACCTTGATCAAGCTTGAATTAGTGGCGGAAAAATCGACCTAGGATGCTGCCCTCTTCCCTTCTCTTCTTCTTCTTATGCTTCTTTAAGCTTTGGTTTCTTTCTAGAGAGAGAAATATTTGAGAGAGGAGTGATTTGGGGTTTTAAATTGAGTCTAATTTAAAGTGACTTAAGACTATGGGGTATATACTTAAAATAGTCTAAATAGGTCAATAAAATACATACAAAATGACCCCCACTTAAACCTAGTCGAATAGGATTTTGCTTAATTGTCCTCAACTTGGCATCCCCGTCCCAGGCACCACGGCCACTTGGACGGTCCTTGAAGGGAATCACGGTCCGTGGTGGTGCCCGTGGTCCACTTTCCAGTAGCTCTCCAAACTTTCCATGGCCCTAAAACACCCTCAAACTCTAAGGCACCTTCACGGGCACTTTGACAGGTCGTGGTCGAGCCAACGGCTCGTGAAGGGTCTTGTGGACTTGGGGAAGTGTCTAGGCCTCTTGTCCTTGCCTCCCAAGTGTATAAGGAGTGTTCACGGACCGTGGTCCACACCACTGGTCGTGAAGGTGGTCGTGAACTCTTAGGCAGTTGCTGCCAAGGTTGGGCAGCCTTGGCCCTTTGTCTTAGGCTTGCCCTTTTGCCTTGGTGGTTGCCCTTCCGTTTCACCACCAACCTCTTAAAGGACATCTAGGCTACTAGGTCTAATGCATACCTAGATGTTCAACCACTAAACTCCTCATTCTAAGAACATAATGTCGCAACTATGATTCAAATTCTCAACATGTCACTCTAGGACCCTAGCTGTTGGCTCTAGTTTAGTTTACAACTTTTGGGGTGTTACAAAGAAGGATCAAGAGGGAGTCCAAAATATGGCCCAAATGATGACCCAACTTGATTTTTTGTAGAAAAATGTGATGGGTAGTGGGTTGAAGAGTGTAAATGTTGTGGGTATTGGTGGAGAAAACCTCAAAAAATCTCAATTTGAAGCGCTGTACAATGAAGAAGCGAACTTCTTTGCAAATCAAGGAGGAGGATTTCGTTCAAATTACCCAAGGCCGGGTGGAAATCTGGGTTCAAATTACGACACTTCATGAAGGTAGAAGCCACTAAGCCTAAATGACCATACCTTGACACTCAACCCCATTACATGCCTTGAAAAAACCTTTGTTATCTTGAGTGAGCTGAAACAAATGTTGATTGGAAAATAAGGGTAAACCTATGGGAGAAGTCATGCATGTGTTCATCTTTGTGAGTGTGAGAGTCGTATGTTATTCCAAAATTATAAATTATTGAAAAACTTTGTGTGAATAGGGAATCATCTTTGTTGTGAGGGCATTTGAGTACCTTTGTTGAGCTTGAACTTGCATTTGAAGCAAATATTGTGAACATGAGCATCTTTGATAATAGTGAGTCACAATTTGAATATTTGATTGCATAATTGATCATTGCATGAGTAAGTTGAACCTTGTAGTGTGGAGTTATGTTGAGTCTTATGCAACACTATTTGAGACATCCCTTTTGAAATGCTGATCTTGAGTTTTTACGTGAGGACAAGCAAAAGTTTAAGTTGGGGGTGTAGATGAGTCCGAGATTTTGACTCATTTGGGTCTTTATTTATGCAGATTTAGTGTCCTCAAATGCTTAATTTGTGCCATAAATTGATGTTAAAGCCTTGATTTTTAGGTATATTGATTGAGTAGCAGAGCAAGGACACTAACAGACAAAAAGGAACAAAACAAACTGAAGAAATGAAGAAAGGCGACTCTAATGATCGCCAAGAGCGTTTTGCAAATCGCCAAGT
Organism: Solanum chiquidenum; assembly: GCA_029582725.1. Classification (NCBI taxonomy): domain Eukaryota; kingdom Viridiplantae; phylum Streptophyta; class Magnoliopsida; order Solanales; family Solanaceae; genus Solanum; species Solanum chiquidenum. Next base: position 13,793 of record JAJOOS010010927.1, on the reverse strand, counting down.
GGCTAATTTGACCCCCTAAAGTTCCAGTGTTCCAGTTCTGAGGGAAGAAACCATGCCGGCGATAGGAAAGGGGCAATCGGCGAATTTCCTAGTAGTTCCGTGATGCAAAGAGAGATCGCCCAAAGTTACAGGACTTGAGGATGCTGAGAGCCAAGGAAAAATTACGATAGAATAGAGCAATGGGAGGTTCACCGAGTGGTTCGGTGAACCCGACTTACCTTGCCTAATGGCCCTTCGTGGCTTATTTTTGGTGACTATAAATTCGATTTTGAAGAGTTAATTTAGTATGCTGAATTAGTCTAGAATACTTTTCTCTTGAGTTTTTCATAGTTTCTCAGTAGACTTGAAGTATTTTATAGATTGAATTTGGAGAATTTGCAAGTGGGTTTTGAATTTTATATAAATTGAAGCATTGTAAAGGCTAAATTACTATTACCCAGTTGATGGCTAATTGATTTGGTAACCGTTTTTACCTTTTTATGATGTTTGGATAAAACCCCAATTCTTAGGGTGTGATCATGTGATTATGGGTTGAATTAGTTTATGGGTATTTTTAATTACTAGTTTAAATGTTATATTGATGTGGGTTTAATCATTAATTATGGTTTAATTTATGAATTGTAGTTGCAAATGCAGTTCTAACCTTGTGTTCTTTCTTGCTCGAGAGAGACATTTTAGAACTAAGATTATTGATTAATGATTTATAGTTATTGGGTTGAGCTGGGTTCACCTCGAGAGAGTGAATCCTAAACCCAATCCTACCCATCTAGCTCGAGAGAGTAGATGAATTAATGTGTGGGCTACTCTTCATTGCTACACTTGTTGATGTTCCAAAGAAATTACCTGATTCAGGATAGTTGTTTGAGAGAAATATATCTCCCTTATAATCTAGCCTACCCACTGATTTTTAGGTGTTTACTAGTAGTTTCAATTATCCATATATCAAAATTTGCCTATAATCGATAACATCCCGAGAATTTCTATCCTTATTATTATTTCAAATTGTTTGCGACTGCGTTGTAGTTGATAATTGCAAACCAAAAACCCCTCATCTGACATTTGTGCCGCCCCTTTTAATTTGTTTTATGTTTTATTCGATAATTTCTATTTCTATACCTAGTTAGATCACATTCGTACTTCTTGATTGAATTTGAACACGTACCGCTCCCCATGGGTTTCAACCCCAACTCAATTGTGGGGTTATATATAGTTTATCAACCATCGTCACTTAGAATTGGATGAAGTGTATTTGATAAACGTTACTCAAATTATCAATGTTCAACTAGTGGATTCCACCAAGGGTGGTTTCATGGTCCATAATGGTTCCGAATTGTCCTTTTTGATGGATGTGAAGTCTAAGTATGATCTTGATCCTTTATTTGTTGAGTTGAAAGAGTCGGTACTCAAGAAGTCCGCTGAGGATTGTCCGAAAGGGGAGATGGGGTGCTTAGGTACCAAAGTCGATTATGTGTTCTTCTAGAGGAAGCACATAATTCTTGATATTCTATTCATCTGAGAGCCACCAAGATGTATCGTTATCCATGGGAAGTCTATTGGTGGAATGGTATGAAGAGAGATATTGTGAGATTTGTAGCCAAATGTCCTAATTGTCAACAAGTTAAGGTTCAGCATCAAAGGCCAGGAGGCTTGTCACAAAATATTCCTATTCCTACTTGGAAGTGGGAAGATGTGAATATGGACTTTATTGTGGGTTTGCCTCGCACTCGAAGGCAAATATGATTCTATTTGGGTCATTATAGATAGGATGACAAAATCAGCCCACTTTATTCCCGTCAAAGTTTCTCATTCGGCAGAAGACTATGCCAACTTGTATATAAACGAGATAATGAAGTTTCATGGGGTCCCTTTATCTGTTATTTCGAATTGGGGTACTCAATTTACTTCACACTTTTGGAAGTCATTCCAAAAAGGGCTTGGTACAAAGGTTAAGCTTAGCACGACTTTTCATCTCAAAATCGATGGGCAAGCGGATGTACCATCCAAACATTGGAGGATATGTTAAGGTCATGTGTTATAGATTTCAAAGGTAATTGGGATGACCACTTACCTTTTATAGAATTTGCCTACAATAATAGTTATCATTCTATTATCAGTATGGCTCCCTTTGAAACCTTTTATGGTAGGAGATGTAGGTCTCCGGTTGGTTGGTTTAGGCTAGGTGAAATTGCTCTTATTGGTCTCGAATCGGTTTATGAAGCTATTGAGAAAGTTTGGCTCATTAGAGAGAGGTTGTGAACGACTCAAACTAGACAAAAGTCTTATGTCGATATGAGAAGAAGGGATCTAGAATTTGAAGTTAATTATTGGATCTATTTAAAAATCTCACCCATGAAGGATGTGATGAGGTTCGTCAAGAAAGGGAAACTAGTCCCCGATATATAGGCCCATATCAAATTTGAAGCGTATTTGGAAGGTCGCCTATGAGTTGGCATGTTTCTATGCTTAATTAGTGTATTGGAGATTCGATATCCATTATTCCCTTAGAAGGGTTAGGAATTGATGAAAGCCTTTCCCATGAAGAGGTTTCAGTAGAGATCCCTGATCGGGAAGTCTAGCGATTGAGAAACAAGGAAATAGCTTCCGTGAATGTTTTATGGAGAAATCATTTAGTTGAGGGTGCTACTTTGGAGGACGAGTCCTATATGAAGTCCCGATACCCTCATATCTTTCCTTCTACTCCTATTCAAGCTTGAGGTAAGTAGTTCCTCTTGATTTTTAGTGTTTTAGGAGTCATGTGTTTTACATGAGACTTTCCATGATTTCCTTATGTTATGCATATTCTTGATAAAATTCATGTTTAGTTAGAAATGAGTTTTCATGATTTATGTTCCTCATGTTGTTGTGCATTTTGTATGAATTGCCTTTTTGTCTTCATGAAATGAGTTGATGAACATGCTTTAGTATGCTTTTGAGATTAATTGTGTATTGGCTCGATGATATTGTGTTAAGCATGCTTTTAGTTGGAGAAAGAAATTCCTCATATGATTATGAAATATGATGAGTTTCATGCATAATGGGTTGTTAGATATAGTTCGTACTTCCTTGTGTTGCATTGATTATGTTTGAAAGGGAGTTGATGTTTCCTCCTTTTAAATTGTGCATTATTTTGATGTTGCATGCATGATGGACTGCTAGTCTTTAGTGTTTACTTACGTAAGGTGTCTATATCTTCATTCGAGGATGAATGTTCCCAATGAGGAGATATTGTAACACCTCGGAAACTAGTAGGCTATACTAGAGCTAAAACATGAGGGTTAACATCAAGGGAGAAGGTCAAGGGTCAAGGCACGGGGCCAAGGCTGCCCATTTTGGCCAAGGCACTGCCCACTAAGACCAAAATGGTCCTCCCGACCCATAGTGGACACCACGAGTCGTGGTTCCACTCGTGGAGATGGAGGTAATAGCCTCCTTAGGCTGCCCTAGAAGTGACCCCTCCATATGAGCCATTTCACAGCTCGTAAAGCTTAGATGGCTCGTGGGAGTGGTCTTGAACTTGCCTTACTTGAATGGCCATGGAGGGTGGCTTGGCCTAGCCACTACCTCAAGGTCCACTAGAGGGACTACTGCTCGTGGCCTGCTCGACGGCTCGTGAAACTCCTCTTGAAGATGCCTTGGGCTTGTGAGCCAAGGGCACATGTTGCCCTAGCCACTGCCTCAAGGTCTACGAGAGGGACCACGGCTCGTGGAGCCCTTCGTGAGGTTGACTTGGTCGTGTGAGCTAAAGGTACAAGTTTCCTAGGCCACTGCCTCAAGTCTAAGCAGGGGACCATGGCTCGTGGTGATGACCACGGTTCGTGGAGCCCCTCATGGCACCTTGGCAACTCACTTTAAGTGAGGGTTATTTTGGGTAATTTCGATTTAAGTCCTATCAAAGTGAAGCCGTTTTGGGTAGGTTTAGGGTCACTATATAAGTCATTTTAAGTCAAATTTACCTAAACCAAGTCATATTTTCTCAACACCCAAATATTTCTAAAAAGTTCATCTCCTCTCCCAAAATTTCTCTCTCTAGAACTCAAGGAAGAAGAATAGGAAAGTTGAATCTAGGTCTTGAAGAAACAAGGCTTTTTCACTCAATTTCTTTGGAGAATCCTAACTAAGGTATGGTAGTCCTTCATCCATGAATAGTTTTCATCCATGGAGTCCCTCCAAACTCAATTTCAAAGATATAATATTCCCCCAAAAGCTAGGATTTTACTCCAAGTCATGGATTCTTGTGAAAATGATTTTAATGATTTAATTACTTTAAATTATGATTGAATTGTTGATTATTGTGCTTTTTATGATTAAATCTCCCATGAATCCATGATATTCCCCATATCCCTAATTTATGACCTTGTGGTGTGGGTGAATTGATGAAAGTAGAGCAATATGAGATTATGCTTATACTAATTTAGTAAATTGAATCATGATAGTATCCATGTCCAAAATAGTAATTCTTGATGTGTTGATTGAATGTGATCAATGGTCCTTGAAGGGCAAAGTAGGAGAATTATGCATGATTATGAGATGAATGCTTTAAGAACACTTTGAGAGTGAAGTGTCTATGATTATAATGATGTTGTTGTGTTGACTGGAAGGCTATTCTCATGAATACATAATGAACATAATGTAAAAGGTGTCCTCACATGATGGAGATTCTAGGTTGAAAGGAATTCTCACCAAATTGAATCTATAGTCATATGTAAACATGGACGGTGAAAGGCTATTCTCACGCGTGATCTAATGAGCTATCCTAATGAAACAAGTTATGACATAATAAGTACTCTATGGGATAAAATCGATCGGTGCAATTGGGGCTACTCAGACTTCATCAACACTAGACCCAGAAAATTGACAACTAAACCCACAATTTTAATCATTCACACACACGGGATACTACTGTTATAGGCAAAAATACACATAAACGAAGTACGAAAAGGGTACAAACTGACAAAAATCATTCACGCAATTAGGATCATGCAAATAATTCACAAAGTTACGAGCATGCATTTGGGAACTACAAAAATTTAAAATGGGGTTCGTATCCCCAATCTCAAGAACAAATTAATAAGTGGTATGTTAGAGAATCAATGAGGAAAAATGAACAAAATCCCCCGAGCAATTGATCCTCATGCAAAAATAACAAGAACAAAGATCGAAAATATTGTTGTGAAAGTGCAAAGGTTAGAAAATATGAAATGAGGGAAGTTTTTAATTTAAAAATGGTTCAAGACTTTAAAACACTTCAGTTCGAGCGCCAGTTGGCGATGCTCACTTATGTCACCAATTATTCGGCGATGCACCAAATGGCTTTTTTGTCCGCCGAGTTTTACAGAACACCAGCCTTTTGGTTTGTCCAAATGACATTCCAGATCTGGCTCGCCGACCTATTCGGTGAGTCGCCGATTAGTGCCTTAGCTCGCCTAATTCCTCCTCTTCGCAAAATTTTGACTTTTCAACCTGTACATTTGCTACCCGTTATTCAAACAGCAATAATGAAAGCTAAAATCTTGGGTTTCCTCCGAAGAAGCGCATTACTTAACGTTGTTGCACGAAGAAGATACACTTTCTCGATTCACTCTTTGGGTTGTCCATGGTATAACTCGGTGATCCTCCTTTTGGCCTTGGGTTCAAATGAGTGGAGATTTGACCCATTTGTTTTTCAAACTACTTAATCAATACCGACTGTGAAGTAAATGTTTGGTTCAGAGTTGAGACGTCATCTTTCATTGCTTTTAGAACTTTGTCCGACCCTTCCACTTTGTCGAGAATATATGCAAGAATATCTTCAGTGAGGAAATTTTCAGGATCAACCCTTTGCTCTTTTGGCTTTTGACGCTCATGGGGAGGTACATATCTATCTTTGTCCCCGTCCCTCTCTCTCGAATTTGTACCATGGTCATGCCATTCCCTGTCACAGTCTCTCCAACCATCATCACTCTCTCTATTCAACCCTTGGTTCCCACCTGGCCTTGGATAATTAAGGCAGAAACCTCCTCCTTGATTTTCTAGGAAGTGTACCTCCACATTGTACATAGATTCAAATTTTTCTTCATTGTGATTCACTCCACTAATTTCAACTGTGAATCCACTACCCATGACATGTTTTTACAAAAGATCCATTTGGGTCATCATTTTAGCCATGTTTTCATCCCGCTCTTGGTCCTTTTCCTGTTTGTTCCTTTGTCATCCTGAAGTTCAAAGGAGATAGTTGATCTGCCCCAGTGTACAAAGCACGGTTAACCTTCGTCATCTCATCAAGAAGCGTAGATGATATTTCAAGCGGCAGTTGCATAATTCCTCCTTGGACAAGCTGATCAGCCACAACCTTATTGACCGAATCTAGACTCTAGTAGAATTTCTTGTAACAACAAGTTATTTGGGAGTCCGTGAGTTGTACATTGGGGAAGCTACTTGTGAAACCTCAACCATGTCTCATGAACTCGTTCACCATCCAATCGTTTGATGCCCTGATATTATATTTCAATGCCATAATCTTTAAAGGAGGGAAAAATCTTACATAGAACGCATCATTGAGCTCGTCCCAAGAAGTAATTGAGTCCCTTAGTAAGTCGGCTAACCACTTTGTAGCCTCACCTATGAGAGAAAAAGGGATCAACCAAAGCAGGATTGACTCCAGAGATATGTTCTTGAATAAAAATGGCCTACACAAGGTTACAATGTTCTGTACGTGGTCATGGGGATCCTCATGAGCAAGCCCTCTGAATAAACCCTTCATTTGTAATAGTTGCAACATGGTGCTAGTCACGTAAAATATCACATTGCCCACAAGCGGAGGCAAACGAATCTCTCCGGTGGTTCCAAAATGATCTTCATTGATATAATGCAAGTTACCGATGTCATTATTGTGTCCAAGTTGGCTAGCATTGCTCTGGTTAACACTTTTTTCATCACTTGTTCAAGAGTAGCCAACAACAAACAAAAGTAAATTCAATCAACTACAACACAATCAGACCACAACTAATATTCACTAAAAGAATTCTAAACACCACTTCCCGGCAGCGGTGCAATATTTGGTAACGCTCAACTAAACTTCATCCAATTCTAAATGTAGGCAGACACAATCAACTATAAGACCAACGAAGAGTTGGGGTCAATCCCACAGGGAGTGATACAGTAGAGAATTTAATTACTAAGTGAAATGAGTGTTCTAGTCGATTATAGAAATAGACATTTTCGAAAAGATTAGATTTAATTGCAAGGGTTTGACAACTAGTGAAAATGGGGGGAATAGAGTGACAATTATCAACTACAAAAATAGGGGAATAATCAAGTAGAGAGGGATCCTTAGGGATGTGATCTATTAATCGCCAATTTCGTTGTACGGGTAATTTTTATTTACTAAAAACCATTAAATATTAGTGGGTAGGCTAGGGTTTAGGTGTAACCACCATTTCTCAATCAACAATTACGAATCAAGGGAGTTCTCTCAAACCTCGACAAGCCTAACAAATAGAACAACCCAAAACCTAAAATAATCCACTCTTTCGAGCTAGATTGGTAGACTGGAGTTTAGACCCACTTTTTAAAGATGAATCAACAATAACCCAATCACTACAATCATCAATTGATAACTTTAATTCTAAAACCTCTTTCTCAAGCAATCATAGAACACTACGCTGGAACTGTATTTGCAACTACAATTCATAAATGAAAACTCAATTATCAATTGACACAATTAATCACATAACCACATCCCCAAGAATGGGTTTTTTAACAAAACATTATAAAAAGAAAGAAAATGTTACCAACTATATTCTTTATCAGTTTGGGTAACAAATTACAGGTCTTCACAATGCTCAATATTAGCTCAAAATCCAAACCCAACTCTAAATTTCTACTCCAAAACTCTCAGAACAATGTTAGGGACAAAAATAACCCAATGTAGGATATCTCAAACACTCAAAAATATCATTCAGAATTTCAGAACTGTTGAAACTATTTTAAAAATCGCATTTATACTTTCCGAGAGTTTTGGTTTTGGATTCGTTTGGTGGAATTAGTCGAGTATTGCCGACCAAGTTGGCAATGATCCAAATGTCCCTTTCAATTGCCTTCTTAACTTGACTCTTCACCATCCATTTTATGTAACTTTAGGCAATCAGGATTTCCATCGCCGATCCAATCGTCGGTTCTTCGAAATGCCATTTCCATAACCGAGTTGGCTTTTTCACAAGGCTGGCATGCTGTAACTTTTGGTAAGCGCTGAGTGGTCTTGGCGATCAACAATCTTCCTTATCTTCAACATTTTTAGCTTTTTCACTCTTTTTTGCTTGATAATATCCTTGGCTTGCTCTTTTACATTCATTGCTGAAAATTAGCATTGAAACATTTATTTAGAGCATAGCATAGGCATTGAGGACACTAAAGTTCTAGCTATTATACCCTAAATGGGTCAAAATCCTACACTCATGACTCAACTAGTGCCAAGATGGTTGCACACCCTCACAAGGTAGTCGCAAAAATATATGAGTTATTGGACTTTTTCTCAAAATTTGTGCCCAATGTAATTTTTTCATTCCCCAAAGCGTCACAATTAGACTAACAAGTCAAATTCTAGGAATCAACAAACATATTGTAAAGTAGGAGCTCACCAAGCATGGCACTCAAGACAAGATTATTTAGCACAACTCTACAAAAATTAAAAGCTAACATGTGGTGGTGATTGCAAGTCTCACATCAATACGTATCTAGTCAAAAAAATATTCAAAAAGATCATTCGAGAGTAGCCAGACAAATTTCTTCTTGCAATATCAACACAAAACACTTTTCTTATCGTGAGTACTATCTAGGACATAAATATTGAATGCAATCAATACTCCAACATCAACAATGAAAACTCAAGCATTCTTTATCATTTCAAAACTCCAAAATCATGGGGAAATAGTAGAGATTGAAAAAATAAATCAAATCTACCAATATCATAATAAAAACCAAAATACTACAAGCATCTAAAAGTAAAACTAGAAATAAAGAAATACAATAAAACGGGGGAATATTTGCCCAAGTGCCTGACCCCACCAAAAATAAAGTAGCAGTGTCCAGAATTTTATGAAAAATAATGAAGGGAAGAGAATGAGAAAAATATACCCCTAACAGGTTATGCTTGTGAAATGCTCTAATCTTGGGGATCGGATTGGATGATACCACTCTCAAGCATCAATGCCTAAAAATTTTGACTTAGAGGGATACATAGTAGAATAAATAGGGCATCAGTGCATTGCACATGTTCGGAGGGATGAAGGAGTATGAGGAAACTCTAATAGAGTCGAATTTGGTAGTCTCAAAACGAGATCTATCCAGCATAGCCCGAACCATTGTCTCCTCAATATCCTGCAACTCTATATGTGTCTTAGATATCCTCTTCTAATCTTATCTCCTACACTCCTCCTCATTTCTCTCCTCAGCAGATCTACCACTAGCATTATCATCAACTCTATCCTCACCATAAATAGGCTGCTTGGCCACGCTACTAGGGGCATCAACTATAGGCTTGGAAGGAGGAACCACCTCAGGCACATAAGGCAAGGGTAGTTCACCCCCAAAGCATCGACTTGTTGGTAGACCTCAATTGATCCACTACCGATCTCACCCCTCAACTTAGTAAGTATTGTAGAGTTTATAAATATCCCTCTTTATCCTAGATGCTCTAGCATCCACAGAACGGGAAAGGTTTCCCATCTAATATATGAAGTCCTGGGCCAAGGGAGTTTTTGATGCAGGGGTCGTTACAGTAAAAGTTGAGGGAGTGGTTGAGGTAGAAGGTATGAAAGAGGGTGAGGAGTAACTGACGGTCTACATAAAGAGTAGGCTCAATAACTTTGGCCTCAAGGCTAGTTGGATCTACCACATGGGTAGTATCTGGTGGTGGTGGCTTTCTCCAAGACGCGTCAACTCTAAGATAGTCTTCCCCTATATTCTTAGTGTCATTGGAAGAGGCGGGGGTGATCCACACATTTGTCCTCACTAAGAAGGGTACTCCAACAGCCTTACACAAGTTTGTGATCAAGACGGGGAATATGATGAAGATTTGCTCCTGATAAGCCCTCATCAGCATCTCCTCCTCGATGATCGCACATACATGAATCTTAGTCTGATCAATGGTGTTGCCCACCAACATGGCCTTCAGATGTTGGAGAATAGACTCATTCTAGGATAACATAACATTGCTGCTAATGAACCCAAACCTGTATGGATAGGTGATTGAAATGCCTCAGATTCAAGAAAGGCATAATGACAAGTTTTCAAAAGCTTTTGGTGCCATCCAACGGAGGCCAGCCATTGCACGTGGACTGAGCCACGAACCATGGGTTTTGTTAGTGTATTAGCCACCCAAAAAGGGTCAAGGGACCATGAACGACAGCCGAACCAACATACCGTTGTTGGTACCATGGTCCGTCGATCATAACCCCTAAATGACCTTTCTGACACCAGACGACGGACCAATAGGACGGGCCGTCGGTCAGACCACAGTTTATCAGTCCAAGGCATTGTTAGTGGGTCCATTTTTATTTTTAGGGGTAGTTGGGTCTTTTCCTAATTTTATATTCTAATAATATGTCATTTTACCCTTCACTAAGACCCTTATATAAATGGTTTGACCTCAAATTTCCCTATTAAAAATTATTCTCTAAAATTCACCAAAAGAAATCAAGTTGTTCCTCCCAAATATTTCTCTCTCTAGAAAACTTGAAGAAGAAGGGTCCAAGCTAGGGTTTGCAAATTACATCTTCATTCCTCCATTGAAGTTAAGCAGTTGGCATTAAGGTATTATAGTTTTCATCGATGGATTTATTTTATTGATGGAGTTCCCAAATTCTCATACTTTCAAAGTTTGAATTCCCCTATAAAGTTAGGGTTTTCTTCGATGTTATGAGTTCTCCCTATTGTTGATATAATCAATTTATTTAGGATCTTTTATGCATGAATTGAGTTTATCTCATGTTTTTATGATGATTCTCGCATGAACCCATGTAATCCCCATGTTTTTTCTAAGTTATGATCATATGATGTGATTTTGGATTATGAAAGAAGATTATATGAAATCAAGCATGAATTGATAAAATTACATGAATTAATGATAAATTTTCATTAGACCATGCCTATCTTATGTTGTCTAGATATTCATGATTAAAAGTGTGTTTAGATCCTTGAAAGGTGAATTATGACATTATGCATGTTCTTATAAAGTTTATGTAAATGTTTTAAAGATGCTTTGAGAGTGAAGTATCAATGATTATGTTGTTGTTATGATATCGAAAGGATTTCTGATATACACATGTAAGCATGAAATGTAAAAGTTTTTCTAACATGACAAGGGTTCTTAGGGTTGGAAGGCTTTCTCACCAAAAATGAACCAATGTTATGAAGATATCCTAAAGATGAGGAAATATGTGATTACCCATTCTATCTAATAGAATTACAAGAGGTGATCACCCATGTCACGTGATGTAAAGACAAGAGGCGATTACCCATGTTACTTCATGAGCTAAGATCAGTAGGATTAATACTATTCTGTAGAAGTTAAGCTTAGTACCGAGTGGGCAAGTGGTGATTACCCATGTCCAATAACTATGTGTCAACATAGGATTGTGTAGATAGACATTAAATAGTGGATCCATAATAGCTAGAAGTTACATGGTCCTTACCGTGGCAAGTAGGACACCCTTTTTTGGTGTGGGGTAGACACCAGATTCCATGTTGCTAGCAAACACGGTCTTATATGTCGGTTAAGGCTACTTCCCACAAACAAGTAAATTGATGATAAACCTAGGTTACTTCAAGAAGTAGCGTAGGTATCTTTTAAGGTGATGTTCACTTGCATTGATCATGTTTTCTGGCTTATGCTTTTTAAACTCTCAAGTTTTCATATTTTAGCTTGATTATTGCATGTTTATGAACATAACCTATTTTAGCATGACTTAAATGTTTATATGCATGGCTATCATACTTGGTACATTGTTTTGTACTAACACATACTTTTGCCTAGATTTCCCCAATGTATGGTCCGACAGTCAGGTTTCTCACTTTTGTGGCTAGAGGTTTATATGAGAGATTCCAAACTTTAGTGAGTCCTCATGCTTCGAGGACTAATTTCATTGTTTATAGTTTTCTTCTTTACCTTTAGTTTTGGACATGATGTATGGGCTAGTCCCAATTTCATTCTATTGTATTAGATGGCTTTTGTGACAAGTGTTTTGAGTTCCTCTTTGCTTTTATAAAACTTTTGGACTTGAAATGTATTTCTTTTTCTCTTTATTTCAATTTCTTATGTTATGAATGCTAAGTAGCTTGTATGGGGTCTCTCGAAGTCCTATACGCCATGTTACATCTAGGGTGTACCCCTGGGTCATAAAAAAATTGGTAATTAAAGCATAAGGTTTAGAATGGTCCTACGATGTCTCATAACCCACATCAAGTAGAGTCTTGTAAATTGAGTGTGAATCGCGTCACATTTATGCATAAGAGGCTAGATGATGATTTGGAAACTCCAATTCTTTCATTGCTCTAAGTCGTGCGATAGAGTTCAACTCTATATGGTCTGTCTCCTAATCCTTATCCTATGCTCTACAAGATATGGCTACTCAAAGAGCTTATCCTAGAAGAAATGTGTGGGAGAATGCGGAACAAGAAGCCCTTCTCTAAGCTTCTCAAGTTTTGGTCAACCCTTTTACCGAGCAAGTGACTAATGTAGAGTTTAGGGCTACTTTTCAAGTGTTGGATCAAGCCGTGATGGTCCAAGACAATAGGAAGGTTGCAGTTCCCGTGAACCCTAATGTGGGTATGATAGGATCTAGAGTGAGGGACTTCACTAGGATGATTCCTCTGGAGTTTCATGGTTTTGAGGTTGAGGAAGATCCTCAAGAGTTCATTGTAACGACCCGAGAGCACCCCCTAGTCGTTAACGGCGTATTCGACCTCTCGGAGGTCTTATACAAGCCCTTAGCATTCATCATCGCATTATCATAGAAAAATAGCAGAAAATTTAAAACTTTTCATAATATAACACAAGACTTAGAAAGTCACTTCATTTAAACCTTTATACAAAATCGGAATACTACGTCTCAAAGTAGCCATCTTAAAAACGACTACAACACAAGAGGAACACATCCCTTACAATACAAAAGGAACTACTATCTAGTACAATGAACTTAAAGAAACTCTTAAACATAAAGGTCCTTGAATCTTTAAGGACACACTAGAACTTGGGAATAGTAAGCCAAGCTCATCACTTCTAGGAAAGTCCTTTAGCCGCCGCCACCTACACTTAGTGTAAAAAGATGAAGAAAAATGGTGTTAGTACAAGAATGCACTAAGTATGATAACCATGCAAAAACATGCTTTTAAAAGGACATTTAATTGGAAACCATGAATCATGCCTTTTTAGAGAAACTTCATGAACCTTTAACACATTAGGCACAATAAACACCACATATATCATCATACACATGAAAACCATTCATAATAGCACACAAGCCACTTATAACATCTAAGGCACATTCAATACATACAATACATTACCTTCCTCCTTATCTTAACTCCTTTCCTCAAGCAACCCTTAGGGAATACTTGGTGCAATTTATCACCTAAAGATTACAAAAGGTGAACTTACATATTGCCTTCATCAATACAACCACATATATTCATAGAGTCATAAGCACACCATAAGACATAGTCTTCACATAGGAACCATCACCTAAGACAACTCCCAAGTCACACTAGTGCAATGTGCAAGTAGCATCCCATAACACTACTCACACCAAGTGTTCCTA
>JAJOOS010010926.1:0-13459 GCA_029582725.1 Solanum chiquidenum | reverse complement strand
TTTCATTCATAAATCAAACACTAAAAATATTTTCTACTCACCAACCAAACATGAGAAAATAAGTCAAAAATCAACTTGTTTTCCAGGAAAACATTTTCTAGGAAAACATTTTCCATGGAAAACATTTTCCTTCATACCAAACACACCCTAAGTTTAGGAGTGTTTTCAACACTTCTCTCGGCTTTTCATTAAGAGCATCATGCTCCTACAAGAATTTGAAACCACTTGTTATGTCATGTATCAGATCGAGAGTATATATAAATTTAGTTTGTCAAGTAAATAAGTGTTTTAAAGGTGTCAATAGTTCGGGGACAAAACTAATAATTTGTGCTAAAATTCAGAGATGTTTTCAACACTTCTCTCTAAAAGAATACATAGATTCACTCGATCTTGCCTGCGGCTATATTGCAGTTGGGCTGCAGAAGGTCCAATTCACACTCATTGGGCTCAGTGAAATCAAACCCAAGTTTCACTTGGACAATTTCTAGGCCCAAAAAGCAGCCCAATAACCCATTTTACAACATGACAAAAAATGCAACTTCATAGCTACGTGTAAGTTCATTAACTTCAATAACTCATCAACTTTCTTGACACCTCACTCCGCCATACGTCACCGTCCACCGCTGCTCAAATTTAGGATAATCACCACCTATCCCACCGCCATGTCTCGTAAACACTTAATATTGACGTGATATATAAATTTGAGAGGTATCTAAACGATTATTTTGTAAGTAATAAAAACGAGTTAAGTTATCTAGACATATATTTTCAAAATTAGAAGTGCTTAGTTATCAATTTATTACCCTCTTCGTTTCAATTTGTTCTTCCATTTTAATTTGATACAAAGTTTTTTTTTTTTTTTAAAAAAAGAATTTTATAAGCTTAAACAAGAAACATGTGGAATTTTCTGATCATAAATATATTACGTGAAAAAGTAAATTAAAAATTTGTCAAAAAAAAAAGACCTTTTCTAGAACAATTTAAAAAAAATTTAGATAAATAAATTAAATCACATAAATATACATTATTAAGATAAAAACTCCTTTAAAACCTTCACATAAATAACTTGACATATTTACTATTTTACTTTCTTTAATCGATATACATAGATTATATACCTATTATATAATTATCGAATATTTTTAATTTAATCAGTTAACTAGAACAATTTTAAAAAATCTAGAACCATCTCCATTCTTCCTCAAACTTGTATATATATACACATCCCAAATACGAACTTTACAACATATACACGTACTAAACAAATTTTCCAACATACCCAAAAAAGAATCTTGAAATTATAACTTGTTGAAATTTTAAAAAAATGTCTACTAGTACTACTAGTAAAGAGGGAAAAGGGATAGGAATAGATTTAGGTACAACTTATAGTTGTGTTGGTGTTTGGGTAAATGATAGAGTTGAAATAATACCAAATGATCAAGGAAATAGAACAACACCTTCCTATGTTGCTTTTACTGATACTGAACGTTTGATTGGTGATGCAGCTAAGAATCAAGTTGCTATGAATCCACATAATACTGTTTTTGATGCTAAAAGATTAATTGGTAGAAGATTTAGTGATCCATCTGTTCAAAGTGATATGAAGTTATGGCCTTTTAAGGTATTTTGTTTGTGTTATTATATGTGGATTTTAGTTTGTTATAGTAATATTAAGGTGATTGTTTTTTTTATGAGGTTTTGTATTGTTTTTCGTAGCTTGTGAGATAAAAAGTAAGGTTTGCATATAGAGGTGGAGCTAGGTGGATTTTGTGGGTTCAGACAGTAGCTTTTTTGTAAACTCTATATTTGTATAAAAAAATTAAATAAATATATCTGTACATTAACTTGTGAACTCTTAATAAAATTGATTTTGTTTAGTGGTAAAGTGGTAAAAGAGTGATCGTGAAAATATTTTTTACACTAGTGGGTTTGAACCCCTCTCTTCTTTTAAAAGGAAATTAAAAAATGAAATTTAGAACCCAAATTCTTAATTTTGGATTCGTCTCTAAATTGGAGTATAGACATATAAGATTATATGGGATATGTTGTAATTGGTTTGTAACATTGAAGTGATTTTTGTCATGTTAATTAGCGACTAT
This sequence comes from Solanum chiquidenum, assembly GCA_029582725.1. Lineage (NCBI taxonomy): Eukaryota > Viridiplantae > Streptophyta > Magnoliopsida > Solanales > Solanaceae > Solanum > Solanum chiquidenum. The sequence goes on along the minus strand of JAJOOS010010926.1, from coordinate 11,360 downwards.
AACTTGAAATTGATAAAAGATAAATGGTTATTATCTTTTGGTGCAACTAATTGTGTTATACAATAATATTATTATTTTACTATCTTGTTATTTAGTGTAGGTAGTAGTGTTTATACTATCATAATATTCGTTTACTTTGGCTATTTTATCATTTTTGTTGTTGGTGCTTTTATTTCTATAGTTTATTTTAATCGAAAAAATGATTTTTTGGGGTTTGAGGGTCTAGAGAAAATAACCTCCTGACCTCACATATTCTCTTTAGACCCCACTCGTACATCACATGATTTATTCTGTAGATAAAGAAGAGTGGCAACTTTTTACAAAAGATGGTATTTTTATTTTTGTCAAAAGGATTTTGGATTCGACTAATTTAGAGTTGTTTGAGTCGATTGTTCTTCTTCTAAAGGGAAGGAGTCAAAGAGTTTTTGTATAGGTGAAGTTCCTATCACAATGTGGTTTGATTTGATCTCATGATATCCGCGTCTAAGCCTGAAGAACATCTACTTTGTTTTTCAACGATAATAATTGCATTTTTATCGACAGGTATATTCAGGTCCAGGTGACAAACCTATGATCGAGGTAACTTACAAAGGTGAAAAGAAGCAATTTTCAGCTGAGGAGATTTCATCCATGGTGTTAGTCAAAATGAGAGAAACAGCAGAGTCTTTCTTAGGATTCAAAGTGAAAAACGCGGTCGTAACGGTTCCAGCTTACTTCAATGATTCACAAAGACAAGCAACCAAAGATGCTGGTGCTATTTCTGGTATGAATGTTTTAAGAATTATAAATGAGCCTACTGCTGCTGCTATTGCTTATGGTTTAGATAAAAAGGCTTCAAGAAGAGGTGAACAAAATGTACTCGTTTTCGATTTGGGAGGCGGAACGTTTGATGTGTCGATTTTGACTATTGAGGAAGGGATATTTGAAGTTAAAGCTACTGCAGGGGATACACATTTAGGTGGTGAGGATTTTGATAATAGGTTAGTGAATCATTTCGTTACGGAGTTTAGAAGGAAACATAAGAAGGATTTGAGTGGAAATGCTAGAGCATTGAGGAGATTGAGGACCGCGTGTGAGAGGGCGAAGAGGACTTTATCGTCTACGACTCAAACGACTATTGAAGTTGATTCCTTGTTTGAAGGGATTGATTTTTATGCTACGATTACTCGAGCTAGATTCGAGGAATTGTGTATGGATATGTTTATGAAGTGTATGGAGCCTGTTGAGAAGTGTTTAAGGGATGCTAAAGTTGATAAATCTCAAATTCATGAAGTTGTTCTTGTTGGCGGATCAACTAGGATACCGAAAGTTCAACAACTATTGCAGGACTTTTTCAATGGGAAAGAGCTTTGCAAGAGTATAAATCCGGACGAGGCGGTCGCGTATGGGGCTGCGGTTCAAGCAGCTATCTTGACTGGTGAAGGTGATGAAAAAGTTCAAGATTTGCTTTTACTTGATGTTACACCATTGAGTCTTGGACTTGAAACTGCTGGTGGTGTTATGACAACTTTAATACCACGAAACACGACGATCCCAACGAAAAAAGAACAGATTTTTTCGACTTATTCGGATAGTCAACCAGGTGTACTAATCCAAGTCTATGAAGGTGAGAGAGCAAGAACAAGAGATAACAATCTTCTTGGGAAATTTGAACTCTCTGGTATCCCTCCAGCACCAAGAGGGGTTCCACAAATCAACGTCACGTTCGATATAGACGCGAACGGGATACTAAACGTGACCGCGGAGGACAAGACTGCTGGTGTGAAAAACAAGATTACTATTACAAATGACAAAGGGAGATTGAGTAAAGATGAAATTGATAGAATGGTAAGGGATGCTGAGAGGTATAAATCAGAAGATGAAGAAGTGAAAAAGAAAGTTGAAGCAAAAAATGGACTTGAGAATTATGCGTATAATATGAGGAATACAATAAAAGATGAGAAAATTGCAAGTAAATTGAGTGTTGAGGATAAAGAAAAGATTGAAACTAGTGTGCAAGAAACTATAGAGTGGCTTGATAAGAACCAATTGGCTGAAGTTGATGAACTTGAAGACAAGTTGAAGGAACTTGAAGGGATATGTAATCCTATAATTGCAAAAATGTATCAAGGTGGTGGTGATGACGGTGGTGGTGGTCCGATGGACGATGATCAAATGCCCGGTGGTGGTACCACTACCGGGGCCGGTACGGGACCTAAGATTGAAGAAGTTGATTAGATGTTGCAATAGATTGAAATAGTTTGATGTTGTTTGTTGCAACTCTTATTTTTTTTTGTAGTTCTTATGTTTGATCTTGTATTTAGGGGTGTAAAGAATGTTTATATGTTTGGACTTTAGAAGTTGGTTTTTAGTTTCTTGTCGTAATAATGAATATGTTTATGCTATTTGTGTTTGTAAGTTGATTTTTAGTTTCTTGTAATAATAATAATATGTTTTGTCTTGTATCAACTTTAGTTTGTTGTTGTGTGTGTAAATTTATTGTTCTTGTGTGTTGTCACTTATTTTTAGTTCTTATGTTTGATCTTGTTTATGTTAATTACATAATATTATTTAATTGTATTTACTATGTTTAGTATTTATCATATATGATTTTCGTGTGTAATATAAGGAGATAAATCTCTTTTTAGAATAGTAATAATATGTTTAATACCCTTGTGAAGTTGTATTTGTATTGCTGGTCATCGTTTTATTACGTGTGATTTGAAGTACCATATTTATTTAGGAATTTAGAAGGTATAATAGAAATAATTAAATAATTTAGGAAAGAATATTGAAATCATTATTACTTACCTTATTAGAATGATTTAAAGAGTTTTATAGCTTATTTGACTTGTAGTCAATTAAGCTATATGGTCTTTGGCATTTTTAACTATGCCTTTTTTAAAAAAAGTTTTTCTATTTCTGAGTATAGATTCAGTAATTCATTGTCATGTTGTTGTTGTATAATAACTAACTCAAAATATACGTGTAACATTTGAGAAATTAGTTATGTTAAAACATATGAATCATCATGTTATTTTAAACAAGTCATCTAAACTTTATTTTACACATGTAATAACAATCTTTAACATTAGTTATACGTTCGTATCGTTTTACTTTGTGATTTCAAGTGTCATGATCTTAGAAGTTAATGATATAAAAAATTATCTAACCCAATTTATATTATTGCACTTTTTGTTGTACTTGTGATTTTAAGTATCATAGTTTTTGTATCAGAAGTAGTAATATTTATCTTGGCTAAAACAAAGGTTATACAAGTTCTTTACATACTTTTTGTTTTCAATATCATGTTAAAACATGTCTATCTTTACCTTAAGTAAGTCTTTTGAAGTTCAACTTACACGTGGGAAAAAATAATTTAAAATCATTTTATCGTTTTAGTGATGTTTATTTGTGATTTAAGAATCAAAATCATTGTATTAAAAATTATTAATGATACAAATAACTAATAACTTATCTTTGATCAAAATAATATTATACAAACATTTTTTTGTATAATATAATTTTTCAATATTATGTTAAAACATGCCTGCAAGTATATCACGTTACTTCAACTTATAAGTAACTTAAAGTTCAATTTACACGTGAAAAAAATAAACTTTTTAACTTCATTCTGTCGTTCTCACCGTTTATTTAGAATTATTAGAAAGACTAGTTTTTGCCTTCATTAGTTAATGAAATGCATATCTAACATACAAGTCAAGCAAGCTTCTTGGGTGGTACAAAGAATTGTGAAAGCTGCCCAACATTTACATGAGGCTAGCTGACTATACGTATTGAGACATGTATAAGAGTCATAGAAAAGTACTCCACTGGCAAATACACAGATGAGAGGTACAATGGAGAAGGTAGAGTGGAGATCACTGGTGTGGATGAATGTGGGAGCTCCTAAATGACTGTTCATTTTGTACCTAGCAGTATATGAAAGGCTTGCACCTAAAGATAGATGGACTAAAACGAGGTGTGATACAATCTCCTATATTCACTTGAATGAGGATCTCAACCACATGTTCTTTCAATATGCATATGTTGTAGAAGTGTGAAGTAAAATATTAACAAAGACATAATAAACTTGATAGCTGAGGTTTACTAGACAATCAAGTATAATAAGGGTAAAGGTAGCATAATACTTGTGTATAAATTGACAATGGCTAGCACATCTAAACACCTTAACGTATCTGTATTATGTAAGTTAAACACTCCAATCTACAAAATGGTCATCTAAATACCTTCAAAATTTATGTACCACGTCAGTATCAGGTATCCACGAGCCAAAGTAGAGACGAATTATAATATTTAATTATCAGTTAATATCAGATTAAAATATCTAAATATACACTCTCCAAATTAAATTATTTACTTATTAGCCGAAATCAAAGTTTGAATACTAAATACTTACTACTTTTTTTTTTCCAAAAAAATTTAATTACTTTTACTTCCCAAAAATAGTGTCCTTATAGTTATGACATAAATGTGTCAAAAAACTTTCATTGGCCCAAAAGCAAAACTTTGAACCATAGCCCAAGGGTAAAATAGTCAAAAAGGGCATGTATTTCCTAAAAATGCACACAAATAATTCCTAATATGCATAGTAAAAAGAATTGATATACCAAAAATACCCTCATACAAATCTCAAAATCCCAAACCTATCCCAAAAAAGGGTTTCCTTTCCCTCTTTCTCTTCTCCTTCTCATAAACGGCCTCACCTCTCTTCTCTTCATTCCTTTTCCCTAGCAGAGAGAGGAAATACTCTCTCTCTCTAAAAAAATTTCTCCCTTTCTCTCTCTAAAAAGTTCACCGCCCCTATATATATACATAATTCTATCTGGGTATTTCTTCATTGTGTTAGATACATATTATTTGTATCTGGGGTTTTCTTGATTTGGGTGTTTTTTGAGAGATTTGGATTCTTTTTTTGTTCGAATTGATCGGACGGTGGAGAAATTGAGTTAAGGTATTATGCAGGCTGATCAGACGGTGTTAAGTTTGAGACCAGGTGGTGGTAACAGAGGTGGTGGAAGCAGAGTGCTTGGCCCTCGCTTTGAACCTTCCTCGATTAATTCAGATCTCCCTTTGCTTCGTCCACATGGCGGTTCTTCATCTATTTCATCTTTCAAGGTTGAATTTTTATACCTTTTGTTCAGATCTGAGTATTTTGGTTCTATTTGGGTGTTTGGCTTTGAATTGGGTGTTTTTAGCTGTTGTTGGTTTCGTTTTTGGTTAATATTGGGTTTGTTAATCTGTTAGAGAGTCTATTGCCAATATTAGTTGTGTCTTTTGTTCTTTTTATGTGTCTGTTTATTGGAAGGATGAGTAAATATTGAGTATCCTTGGGTTAATTTTGGATTTTTGATATCTGTTATTGGTTTGTGTAGCTTGTGTTCAAGTCATATTGGTAATGTTAGTAGTGTCTTTTGTTCTTTTAGGGGTCTGTTTATTGGAATAATGAGTAAAGATTGAGTTTTATTGGTTAATCTTTGATTTTTTTGGTTTGTGTAGCTTGTGTTAAGTCTTATTGGTAATGTTAGTCGTGTCTTTTGTGCTTTTAGGGGTCTGTTTATTGGTTAATCTTTGATTTATTGGTTTGTGTAGCTTGTGTCAAGTCTTATTGGTAATGTTAGTGGTGTCTTTTGTTCTTTTAGGGGTCTGTTTATTGGAAGAATGATTAAAGATTGAGTTTTTTTGGGTTAATCTTTGATTTTATAATCTGTTATTGGTCTGTGTAGCTTGTGTTATGCCTAATTGCTAATGTTAGCTGTGTCTCTTGTTTTTTATGATTTTTTTGTTGGAAGAATGATTAAAAATTGAATTTTTAGCATCCAAGGCTGTGACCTAGATGTCAATGAAGTGGGTGAGAACCATGAAGTCTCATGTTTGTGAGACAAAAAACACTAGGTGATTTCTTCCTATTTGTCCTAACCTTATAGAGTTGCCTGTGGTACCTGCTGTTGGTGGGAGGTGGCATGTATCTCGTGGAACTAGTCGAGCTGCATGCAAGCTGGACCTTAATGGGGTTAATTTTTGTTTAAGAATGTGTAGTCCACCTGGTTCTTTTAAGTTGCAGAATTAGGGCTTGTCGGTAGCATAGAAATATCCCTGCAGCAGTATGTATTATTTCTGCTGTTATTTTTGCCTTTTACGTCCTAATTCTTGGCAGCTCACTTAAGAATGTGTTTCTGCTGTAAATATGGACGGAGAACAATTGGTAGGCTTTAGGTGGGCAACCAAGGAGTATTGTGTTGCTCATAAAGACCCTACTAACATTGAATTTCCCATTAAGTGTTACTTGTTAGAAGAAGTTCCAAGAAGCTATGCTGTTCATATGAGCTTGTTATCAGTTGGTTGCATGTTTTTCTCTAATAAAACTGGCGCAACTCAGAGAGTAGCAAACACTTCTTTAAATTGGATCTTAATGTAGCTTCTTGATGACCAACTCTCTTTATTTGGACATCTCAAGTGTGCAAGTGTTCTTGATACTTGTCACGTTTATTTACTATAATGCCTTTCTTTCATTGTTCAATTTTATGAACTCCTTTGTGATATGTGTCTTGACTATCCTTTTATATTTGTAGACTGGAGACTCACGTTTTGAGGGTTGTGAGCGTGTTAGGTATACTCGAGATCAGCTGCTACAACTGAGGGAGGTAATAGTGGTATCTTAAAGTTTTTGCTTATGTTGGCAACCTTAATTTCTTTCTTCTTACGGTTTTTCATTGGGTTGATTGTTTGTGTCTAGGTGGTTGCCATTTCTGATGATATCCTTCGAATCAAACAAGAAGTTGAATCTGAATTGTTTGGTGAAGATGGCAGTCGAAGCCGTGCAGACACCAATGTGAGTATATGTTAAGATAGTTGTACTTCCTTCCCCTATATGATTTTTGTGATGTCAGGAACCCCACCCACTCACAACATGACTGCTCCTGCACAGAGTGAACAGAGAGGGAATGCTGTACTTTATAGTTACTTACACTATGAATTTCTGTTGCCACAAGTTGTCTCATTTATTTGTCTGCAGGTGCAGGTCCAATCTCAGACTCGTTATTCTGAGCCAGATAGCCGTGACTGGCGTAGCAAGTCATCACAATTTTCTGCCCCCACAGAGGACAGATCGTGGGACACTCTACGAGAAAACAGAGAATTTGGTGGCCGGCAAGAACAGCTTAACTCACAGTTCGCAAGAACTCAAATATCTCCCAACCAAGGGGTAATTCTTAATCTATTGCCTTATGTATTATATCCAGAACACATCCAGTATCTATCTTAAGAAACCTCTACTAGGAAAACAATCTGGCAGTTTTGCTAAGACACCTTTTCAACACATTCTTCAGTCCCAACTGAAAATGAGAGTTGAGAAATGAAGAGAAGTTGTTAAGTTAATCATTATACAGTACCTTGCCAAAATTTAGTGGTGGATCAGGAACTCCAGTAATTGTGCTGTAGTAATATAAAATTAGGTGTAAGGGGTTTTAGTGATATTGTTTGATCATTCAATTATGATGATAGTTCTGAAAGGCAGCTAGTTTATCAGAGGAGATGTCTATTTTTCTTCACGTAATTTATTTCCATTTTTTCTCTGTTATAGCAAAGGGCATTGTTGTTGTCATGATTTTCAAAGCACACTTATATCTGATATGAAGCTATTTTCAGTTCTTGATCTCAGAAACCTTTATTTTTATCTGTGAATTAGGGAGGACCTGCTCCTACACTTGTCAAAGCTGAGCTGCCATGGTCAGTTCGAAGAGGCAATCTTTCTGACGAAGGTCGTGTCTTGAAGACTGTGAAGGGGTAATTTTTTCTCTGTAATAGTTATGCATTTTGTCAAAATATATGTGTAATTGTTGTTCATTATCTCTCTGTCTCCCTGTCCATCTCTTGATTTCCCCTATTCGCTGCTTTATTGTATTCTGTTAGATGTCTGTATATCTCTACCTGCGCAATACAAAACTTCCTTTTGATATGTTTTCACTTGCACATGAGACTACTACATGTGGCATTAGTTGAACGTATGGATTAATCTTAACTCATTGATCTTAATTAATATTGATTACAGTATCCTCAACAAGCTGACTCCAGAGAAGTTTGATCTCCTCAAAGGTCAACTGATAGATTCAGGGATAACAAGTGCAGACATCCTAAAGGTCTGTCTTCCTTTCTCTGGCATACCTCTTTTTTAGTTGTGCTTTTGTTCACCTCAAATTTATCCTTACCTTGGAAATTTAATGTGTTCTATCTTCACTTTCAGGGTGTTATTTCCTTGATATTTGACAAGGCTGTGTTGGAACCAACATTTTGCCCGATGTATGCCCAACTGTGTTCTGATCTTAATGAAAAGCTGCCTCCATTTCCCTCTGATGAACCTGGTGGCAAAGAGATTACGTTCAAGCGCATTCTGTTGAATAACTGTCAGGAGGCATTTGAAGGTGCTCACAAACTGCGAGAAGAGGCAAGGCAAATGATAGCCCCTGATCAGGAGTCAGAACGCAAGGACAAAGAAAGGTTGATCAAATTGCGGACTCTTGGCAATATTAAGCTTATTGGCGAGCTTTTGAAGCAAAAGATGGTCCCTGAAAAGATTGTTCACCACATTGTTCAGGTTGGTAATTGTTTCCTTTTGCTCATGTCTTTTCGTTCCATACTGATTGCTATCTTTAATGCATTAAACTGGAATGTATTTGCTGATTTGTTAACAGGAACTATTAGGACAAGATCCCACAAGCTGTCCGGAAGAAGAGAACGTTGAAGCCATCTGCCAGTTCTTCAACACCATTGGCAAGCAGCTTGATGAGAACCAAAAATCAAGGCGCATCAACGATGTGTACTTTAACCGGTTGAAAGAACTATCAACGAACCCCCAGTTGGCTCCCCGACTGCGGTTTATGGTTCGTAATGTGCTGGACTTGCGTTCCAATAGCTGGGTCCCTAGGCGGGAAGAGGTGACACCTTATTCATTCTTTCTATCTTGGATTTGTTGCCTGTTCATTCCCTCGAGTACTCTCTTATGGTTTAATATTCTTTCCTTTTTGCACAGGTGAAAGCAAAAACCATCACGGAGATTCACTCTGAAGCAGAAAAGACCTTGGGCTTGCGTCCTGGTGCCACTGCAAGCATGAGAAATTCTCGTGGTCCTCCGGCTCAAGGGAGTTTGAGCCCTGGTGGCTTCCCTATCAATCGGCCAGGCACTGGTGGTATGATGCCTGGAATGCCCGGAACTAGGAAGATGCCTGGTACACCTGGGATGGATAATGACAATTGGGAAGTTCCTAGATCCCGCTCTATGCCAAGAGGTAATGGACCACTGGTTCAGGCTGGTGGACGAAGTCAGCCACCATTGGTTGGCAAGTCGCCCGCATTGAACCCAAAACTTCTGCCTCAGGGTAGTGGTGGTTACGTGAGTGGCAGGCCTAGTGCCCTCTTGCAAGGTAGTGGTGCTCCTCCTGCTCGCCCTACAGGCTATGGTATTGGCATGGACCCTGCATCACAGGTTCCCGGACCAGTTAGACCACCTCCAACAACTGTTGTTTCTCCAGTTGTTGCAAAACCCCAGGCTCCTGCTGCAAGTTCGACACCTGATGTACTAAAGAGAAAAACAGCATCGCTTCTTGAGGAATATTTCAGTGTTAGGCTTCTGGAAGAAGCTTTGCAGTGTGTTGAGGAGCTCAAATCCCCAGCCTACCATTCTGAGGTTGTCAAAGAAGCAATATCAATTGGTCTAGACAAAAGCCCACCATGTGTTGAACCAGTTGCACAGCTTCTCGAACACTTGTTTGTTAAGAAGGTTTTTACTGCTGGGGACTTGGTCACTGGATTCTTGAACTTTTCCTCTCTGCTGGATGACCTTGCGATGGATCTACCAAAAGCACCGGTAAATTTTGGTGACATAATATCTAGACTAGTTTTGGCTGGAGCTTTCGACTTCAAGGTGGTCAATGAGATCTTGAAGAAGGTAACCGATGATCTATACCAGAAAGACGTATTCACAGCTACAATGGGATCTATTAGCTCTAGTCCTACAGGCCAAGCAGTATTGGATTCACAAGCATCCGATGTTGAGGCATGCAAAACTCTCTTCCAATAAAAGCTCGATCAACTCTTTGAGAAGATTGATTTTCTGTAACCTCAGTAGATGGAATGTACTCAAACTCACTTTTCAGCATTTCTTGTTGATGTCCAATGGAGTTTAGAGCAACTGAACCGCAGGATGGTCGAGAGCAGGTTGATTTTTAAGTGAGTTGTATTTTTTTTTTCCCAAGGTGAAAGTAGTATGTTGAAAGAAAGATTTTGCCTTTTGAGGATGGTTAATTGTGTACTTCATATTTGCTCTAGGCAAAGAGGGCCTCATTTTGTATTTCATTAGTTATTTATTTATCTCCTCTCTTTTGACTAGATGGATTAAAAGTTTTGTCAAATCTGTTGAGTTCATACTTCCAACTCCTTGAGCCTTTATATACCATTTTTGAAGGAAAATTCAGACACATCTAAGTTTTATATTCTGCTAGTGCTGTTATGTTTTTGTATATGTATAATTTGCTATGCTTTTTGTTGTCTTTTGGGTAGTATGTTATGACTCAAAAGGGTTCTTGAGGTTCTACTCCTAGTGATTGAATTCTCCATCATATCTTTGCTTCCATCAGTATTCTACACACTCGAAAACAACATCTCTATCTCGCAAATCTAAGGGGTAAGGTTTGTGTACACCACCCTCTTGTAGGATTTCATGGAGTCTTTAGGTGTGTAAGCTCACACTCAAAATTCCTTCTGAGCTATTACCTGAGATCTCGCTCTATTTGACATATCATAAGAAGGGGTTCTATTTAGAATGACTCTATTCCATCGAAGTTAGCTAAACTATGGAGATTTATAAGAACGATCGAGTGTCCTTGTTGTGCTCCTTTGATATGAGTACAATTTAATGTCGATAACCAATAATGCATTAGTTATGCAGTATCATTTTCTCTTGTATGATTGACCAACACCTATATTAATATAAATATTATAGTTTTCAACTCGTTCAACTAAATACTTGGTATTATTTTGTATGTTAAAATTTATGCTAGAATTATTTTCTCAAATAGAGCCACCATATTTAATGATCGAAGTGCATAAATACTCGGATTATTGTACCACCATTCAAGTTATATCCGTTATACTTAAAATATTATAAGTACACTTATTTCAAAACAATTTTAGACATGTAAGCACTTACAATTGCTTCAATTATTTTTACTTGAACTTTAGAGAAATATGACTAGTTTAACTATTTTTTGCTTGAATTACGACCATATGTACCTGTAGACGTTTAAATATGAGAAAACTACGTAACTAAGCAAACATATTTAGTAAAAATACTTTTCAGTCCAAAA
>JAJOOS010010925.1:0-10365 GCA_029582725.1 Solanum chiquidenum | reverse complement strand
CGGCGTCTATAGCTCCCATTGTTTTCCTCAAAACTCCGCCAACTTCACTTGGTTGGTCATTCCTCATAGTCTCTTCCATTTCACTTCTTTCATGTTTTATTGGTTTCTACTCTCAACTAACTCATTGTTGTTTCATAACTCACCTCTCCCTCCTCATGGCATCGTGTATCGGTCAATTACTTGGCATTTTAGCCTTGTTCACTAAGGAAAAATCGAGTCTTTCAATGTTGAAATCACCAAGGGATCCTAGAGAAGCAAAGGTTTTAGTGAGATTGGAATGTGGGGTTTTGATGTCTATGTTTGTGATGCAAATAGGAGTGTTGATTGTGACTTGTGCTGTGCAGAGTTGTTGGGTGAGAGATTATGAAAGTGTTGAAGCAGAGAGGGAAGCATGGTCAAGGAAGAGGAATAAAAGGATTGCTAAGGTTCAACAAGAGTGTATGGAAAATGCAAATAAGATATGTGAAATGAAAGATAAGGAATTTGATGATAAGATTAAGAATAAATATGGACAGTGGGTCAAAAATGATTTTGAAGGCTAAATATGAATTTTTTAGTCACTATTAGCAGGTGACTATATATATTTGGGATTTTGTGATTGTGTTTTATTAGTGTAAAACCTTGTTACAACTTCTTTTTATCTTTGATGTAAAATGTGTTCCATGCTCTCATCAAATTCCAGTCTCTAATACATTCAGAATTATTTACTTTCTGTGGTTTCAGAGATACTAAAATAGTATGCTTATCATGAAACTTTTTAGTAATCAATCAATCACACTATTATTGGTGATTTTAACATTGCATTCCAAATCTTTGGTTTTGTCAAGATCATGAACCCATTTTTCAGTTTCAAGTGCCCCAGGACCCAGGTAAACCACTCCATGAAATATCTTTATTGTAGTGAAATCAGAATCATTTTGCTCATAAGCACCAAATTCTTGCATCCATCATCTTAATTAGGAATATGTTACAAACGGAAAAGGCTCAAAAAAATATCCATAAACTATCGGAAATAGCTCAGATTTACCCTTAAACTATATTTTGACTCTTCTAATTAACAGAAGTATGTTGAGTGCCACGTGAGCGCCAAATATTTCTCACTTCCACGTAGACTAATAAGATCCCTAATATCTAATTTTCCCCTCATTTCTCCTAGAATATGATTTTAACCATTTCCCCTAATTTCCGCGGCAAGGATAAGAAACGATTTCAAAGATTTCTTCTGAATCACAAAAATCAATAACTGACTAGTCTCTCTCATCTGCTAAAATCGTAAGTCGTGACGAATTAAAACATTTTAATTTTATTTTTGTTGAGAATTGAATATTTTAATTACATTAGTCGCGAATTTGATGATTGAACTTGTTATTTTAATATAAATGAATTTTGGATACTTATTTTATGATTCAAAATGATTGGATACTTCTAATCGTATCAGCTCGACCAGAACTTCAGCAAGTTCTCCAGCAACCCAACTGCAGGTCCTTCGACAAGTCACTACATACTCAGTTCTTGATTTTAAGTATTTAGGTGTTAATTCCCATGATGAACACGTTGCAAGTAAGGTTTTGCCTGACAATTTGCATTTTGCACAAACACTTTCAATTCAAGAATCAAACCATTCCATCCTTGTGGTGGTGGCTAACTCAGTCACCGGAAAGTTATGGGCTCCATTAATATCTATTTAAGATTGATTGCCAAATTCTCCAAACTGTATGAGCCTTAGGTGGTGCTTGCTGACCACAGAAAGTGTTGTCCCTCCCACTCAATCAAAGTCATTGGATAATGTTGTTGTTGTTCCAAAAGAGACTCAACAAAATGATTCCAAACTCAGCCGCGAAATGAAGAAATCTGTGAAATCGTTTCTTATCCTAGCCGCGAAAATTAGATATTATGGATCTTATTAGTCTACGTGAAAGTGGGAAATGTTTGGCACTTATGTGGCGTCCACGTGGCACTTAACATATACTTCTGTTAATTAGAAGGGATTTTGAGCCAGAATATAGTTTAAGGGTAAATCTGAGCTATTTCCGATAGTTTAGAGTTATTTTTGAGCCTTTTCAGTTTAACAAATGTGTGGTAACTGAATCCACATATCAAGTTATAAACTGTCAAGTAATGTGGTTGTGCCACTTAAGTATAAAAATAAATCTATTCTAACATGAACAAATTCTTGTAATATTATATTAAATAATGTGATCAATAATTGTAAGACAAGCAAGTCGTTGTAGTATAGTGGTAAGTATTCCCGCCTGTCACGCGGGTGACCCGGGTTCGATCCCCGGCAGCGGCGTTTCCTTTTTTATTTTTTTACAGTCAACATATTAATTAATTAAAAAACAACTAAATAAATTGAAGTATTATTACTACCTATTTCAAATTTTATTTATCAATTTAAAACCCTTGAGCTGAAAAGTATTCATGTTATATAAGAAGATACCAACTTTAGTACAAGAAGAATTAATGATCCCGTTCTTCATACAATCTGAAACAGCTAACACAACGCTTTAATTATATTTTTTTGGCTGGGATATTCTTCCGTATCGTGTAACATTAAGGTGCATAAGAGTTTTTATCGCTCAAGATCGTTTGATAATTGATTTGGAAGTGGGTTATACAAGTAGGTATAGCCACACACAAGTCATCCAATTCCGACACCGAGAACATGATAGTTTACAAATCAATACAAAATAATGTTGAGATATGGGAAACTATTCTCCATGAGCATGGGAAGTTTTCATTTGACATAGCATTACCGCAAAAGCTCATCTAGAATAGTTTCAAAAGGAAGTGAGGGGAGAGATTATGACTTCTGGCATTCACAGCGGATACTGACTCCATTTTTAATACTTCCAATAAAATCATCTGTCAGACTATAGATGGCACTGCTGAATATCGTAGCGGCCCCTGCTGCAGAGAATCTGGTGCCTCAATGTGCTGTAGTATCGGAGTCATCTTCAATCCAATGATCTTAACTTGGGGATTTGAGTGCCCATCCAGAAAAACACTAGTAACCTGCATATTGCACATGCCAAAGTTATTTGCAAGGGAAATGCACTAGTAACAATTATAGAGTCAAAAGTAAAAGGACTAGAAGAAACAAATGGCATCAAACAAAATATCAGAACTGATTCTTCTCTTAAAAAGAGAGTATTATAGAACTATAGCTCATGAATCGTGCCACCTATGGCAGAGTCCGGATTTTCACCAAGTGGAATCAAAACTAGTACAAGAAGATTCCACTTATAGTATATATATACATAATTATTTGTTTTACCTATCTACACTGTAATTTTCCTGCGAAAGGGTGTCCATTGCTACCTGCTTGCCACAAATAGATATCATTTTCTCTCGAGAAAATCTTGTATTGGCAATATCTAAGGACATCTGAATCTAATGAAGTTGGATCCATCATCTTTCAATGATAGTAGGAAAGGTCATGCAGAGATCCTAACCCTACCTTGACAGTTGCATAAGAACAAAGTTTCAAGATTCAAGGTTGATATTTACCAAGAATGCAACCATCTTGATCCATCTCTTTGCCAACCCCAATGCCCGCCACAAAAATAAAAATAAAAATTGATAGTACTCACCAACCAAATAACCAAGCACCCCAACAAATGTCATCCCTACTCACCAAATCAAATGTTGTTGTG
Organism: Solanum chiquidenum; assembly: GCA_029582725.1. Taxonomy (NCBI): domain Eukaryota; kingdom Viridiplantae; phylum Streptophyta; class Magnoliopsida; order Solanales; family Solanaceae; genus Solanum; species Solanum chiquidenum. Next base: position 6,709 of record JAJOOS010010925.1, on the reverse strand, counting down.
GATGTGGTAAAGTCAATTAATTAAGTATTTAATTATATTTTTAAGTAGCTTTATTTATTATTCTAGAATATGATTTTTATGTTTCAAACCTACATAAGGATTAGGTTAAGCTATAGTTAGTATTAGTTTGGGATAGGATTTAGGTTTTCCTATTTTCACAAGGATTAGACTTCCTATTGATGTAATAAGACTCCTATTTAAAGGAGTTTCTAATGAATAAATCATTAAGTCATATTTCAGCAAAAAGCAAGAGATCTCTCTTCCATTGAACTCTGAGGTTACAGTCTCTCTTTAACGAGCTGAATTTATATATTGCCCTATGAATCGAGCCTTCTCTAAAGATTCATAACAAATGCACACACACCAAAAAAAATAGTAGCAACCAATAGGGGCCGGGAATTGCATACTTTGATGTACCAGCAAACACACTTCCCTTTGAGGAATTCAAAGTTTACACAGCAACAGTGATGATAAGCAGTGGACCACAAGATAGAAGAAAATATGGAATCAGCTAGACTGTTTTTTAGCAACCTCGAAAGCATAAGCATTTTGGATATTTCACAACCATTAGATTTTATTCTCCAAAATTTTCTGATCAATCTGGGGCATAGAAGCTAAATCTTGTGATCCTTTCTTCAGATCATAAGAAACCTTGATTTTTGAACCGAGATATACCCTAGAGGTTGTGTGCGCGGTTTGAAACTTTGTCATTAATGGGACAGCCCCTCTACCATTCTCCACTTAAATACCAAGTTTTTGTCTGCGCCAAGGTTCGGACAAGTAATGGGCGCCTAATACACACATCATGTGTTGCACTCTTCCCACTAGACCAAAGCCAAGTCAGTTCAAATGAAACCTTAAGATGTATGAACCTCAATTAAATGACCTATTTTCTTTCAGTTGACAGAATAGTAAACTAGAGGGTATGAAAGGACTCAAGGTTACAAAAACATAAAGTAAAAATTGTACAAGCACAAGGAATTCCTATTATTCTACATATTTGAGAAAGTTGTCATTTGTCTGACTCTGTGATACGAGCATGTGCCTTTCAACACTCCCTGCTGTCGGTCGAGGTACAGGAAACTATGTAGGACATTACTGTTTCTTTGAATGATCATGCAAACTCTAGGGAGATGAGCAAAGTAAGTTTCTCATTTACCAAAGTAAACAGAGGCATACCTGAGAACAGCCAAACAATTTTAGTACTTCCAACGATAAGCAGCTATCAACAATCAATCCCAGGGCTTCGTTCGTCAAGTTGCGACACCAAGACAAATCCAGACTAATCAAATTTTTTGAACATTTGGCTAGAGACATTGCAGTGTTGTGTGAAACCTGTAAAAACCATATAAATACGTTGAAAAACTAAGATCCTCGACTTTTAGTCTTGGCAATAATTCATTGGCCTTTTGGATTAGCAAATTCCAGGTACCCAGGAAAAAGTGGAAGAGGAAAACTAAGGTCTACAAATAAAAAGGAAAATTTGCTGGTTCGGATTACAAACCCAAGGTTCCATTTGCTAGTTCTCTCAAAATATATATTTGTTTTACAAGTTAATGTTGATTTTACAAACAGTGTGGCACCAAGAAAGTGGTAAATCACCACAAACGTGAGTGAAATTTTGTCCCTTCGGACTGTAGGGAGTATTTAATTCCACTACATTGTCAGGCTTCCTATTACACCAAAAGTTGCTCTCAGAATATATTTGAATAGTTGTTATATCTAAGCAAAGTTCACAACATACCGTAACGCAGTAAGTTCAAGATAAACTGGGTAACCTTACTTGTGTAACAAACAATACTTAAAAATCAAAACTGGATACTAAATCATTAGAATCTCTCTCAATTAATTAAAATATTGATCTAAGCAGATTTTTGCTGGCTTGATCAACTAAATTCAGCAAAGAGAAGTACACAATCAGAACCCATAACACATTTTCCTATGTCCACGCAAACAAAATAAGAGAGGCAATGAACATTGCATGCTGTCAAGTACCTTTTTGACACGATTGAGAGATAGTTCCTTCAAAGATCCCCCACTAGTTTCCACATAAGCAGCAACAGCTTCATCACTGCCATTAGTAAAGATAAGAATAAGCTTATGCCACTTCCATTTTTCTATTAATGAATTCAAGGAATGCAGAACATACTATCAAAAAGATAGTACTTCTTTTTTCATATTTTGAAGAATGCATACTGCGAAAATCCTATATATAGCTTGAAACAAAGAATGCCTACTGAGAACGCCTATATGTAGCATCTATTCTAAGCCTTCAAGCATGAAGTACCTGTGAAATAAATCTAAAACCAAGAACATTGATATTTTTTGACAAATTGGTCTTAAGACATAAGCAATTGGCATTCAAGAAAAGAATAAAGCACTACACAAAATGATGACAAAGACTGCAAGCAAAAGATCACGGCTAAAGACACCGCATATGCTACACTTGGAAAAAAATTATCTGGTCAATTGCTATATTTTGGAAACCTGAATGGATTGCGACAGAGTTTTAGATTGTCAACTTCTCTACAACCAGTGGCAAGATGTTCAATTGCAGAGTCGGTCAATTTACACAAGTCGCTCAGGTCTATAGCACGCAATCCGGGACAGTTTTGTGAAATATCTTTCAGAGAACAATCAGTCAATTCCCTGTGTCAGATTCAAGGCACAAAGACAATCAGTATCAGTCAAATTTCTCAGTGGAGCATCACTTGAAACATGACAAAAACCACTTACATGCATCCTTTCAGAATAATCTCTCTCAGACTCTGACCTCGATTAGTGACAAATTCTTTAATAAAAGCATCACACACAGTCTGGATTCCAGCTACTGATAGAACTTCCAAATGTTCTAGCTTTAGCAATGCTGGCAGAATAAGCATGGGATGTATTGCTTCGCAATTGTCTAGATATAACTCTCTCAGAACTGATCCCAATGAATTAGATAAACAGCTAATTCCATCACATGTCAGCAAAGAGCACTGGCTAAGATTCATTGATCTTAAATTAGGTGCTGCAGAGATGATCGCCTCCAGCCCAACATCCGAAAGACGACACGCACCTTTCAAGGATAAGGTTGTCAATGCAGGGAGATTGTTTGGACGACGAGCTAATGTAACCAATAAGATATAATCTGGCATACAGCGACCACACTGATCCAGTTGAAGCACCTGGCTCCACAAAGAAAACATTTTGAAGTTCACGTATCAGAACTAACATATCATTGAACTATTACTACATATGCAAGCAAAATTTGACTGGAGAGACTGACTAGATGAATAATACTAAAAAGTAGTATTCATGAAGATCAAAACTATGTTTGGTTCTTTGAATGAGAGGTGAAGAGGAAGAAAAGAGAAACCAACAATCTACTTCCCTATGTTAAGTATTGATGATTTACTTCCAATCATTTGGTATGATTGTAATATACTTCATCACTTTCATCCAGCTTTGGAGAGATTGAGAATGATGATGCAGAGTAATGCAACTCATCCACTTCTACTTCATATTTTCTAAAATTTCCTAACCAAACGATGAGGAACACATACACTTTAGCTTTTACTTACTCCTCCAACAATTCCTTTTTTTACTCCCCAATCAACCATAGCAAAAGTAAAAAAGAATAAATTAAAACTCACCACCAAGTTGTTGGTGTCGCATCCTTTAAAGCTCTCAAAGTTGTTGGTGTCGCATCCTTTAAAGCTCTGTGTGAAATTCTCCTCGTTCAACCATGAACAATCCCTTATGCGTATCTCTGTAGGAGATTCACTGATAAGAAGTTGAAAAAATTGATATGTCATTTCCCGAGAGTCACACAGTGACTGGCAAATCTTGTGCCTAAGTGCATCAGGTAAACCATCAAGTGAAATGATTGCATCAGCATTCTTCACTAAAATGTCCATGCATAAGTCATGTAATGAGGGAACAACCAGCTTTCTAGATTGGCACTGCTGGTCCGTTTTGGGAACCCATACCACTTCAATCTTACTTTTCTCAGATTTACTCTGCTGCTGATGCTTGTTCATTTCACGATCTCTAATAATCTTCATAGCAGTTGAAAATGGACCGGGCCAGTCTTCTATTTCTTCAGTCTCCGCTACCTCCTGTGGAAATTCCTCAGCAGCCTCATCAGCTACATCGGTCTCCTGTTCGGCTTGGGAAGAGAAATGAGCAAACCTGGAAGCATTTCGTCTAGCAATATCCCTAAACCTTTCTCTATGAACTCTTCTGGTAGCAGTTGCACTGCCATCAGCATCTGCAACTTGCTCTCCATCTTGAATTGTCAAATTAATAGCTCTTGAAACAATTTCATCAACGAGTTTCTCTGCCCCATGCTTGGATTTTCCTTCCAATGTATCAACACCATGACACAAATCATCGCTAGCCATAACTTGTTTTCCCTTTTCCTCTCTACTAATCCTCCTTGTCTTTGAATCACGATTTTGCAAAGTGGCAACTAGTCCATCACCCTGAACAGACAGATCTATGGTTTCGGGCAAACAGGCAGACTGAGGTACTGTGTTCTCAATTGACATCCCAAATGCTACCTCTGATTCCAAATTCACTGAATGAACCACTGGCAAACCCTGTTCAGAAACTATACCTTTAGATTTCTCTTCTCTGCTGAATCTCCTCCTCTTAACACTAGAAGGCTCAACTGAACTTGTCTGTAACTTATCGCTGGAGCCATCTGAACCGCAACTGTTTGACATTCCTTCATTTAGCTTTCCATGAGACAACTTCTCATCACAACCATTCTGATTAACACTTCCAGCATCACCAACAGCGCCACCACTGCACTCTTCAACAGCTCTCTTAGAGATCTTCTTTCCCGACCGCAAACTCAAAAACTGAGTATTCCCTTCACCCTGCACTTCCATACTTGTACTTTTATCCCCTTTCCCCTCTTTAACACATTCAATTCTTCCCTCACTGCAGACTAAATTTCCTATATCATCAGATTCATTCATACCTATTTCATAAACTGCTTCACTATATAAAACCCCCAAATCTTGATCACCTTCATCCAAATCCGCACTTTCTACACCAACGTCACTCTTCAAACTCTTGCCAGTATCCCCATTATCAATTTCAAAATCCTTACTCTTCCCTTCATTACTCAAAATTTCACCAACATCACTCAAACCATTTTTAGAAGCCAATCTCAAACTCCTCCTTCTAGCAACAGGAGGAATGTCACCACTAGCCAAAGAAGGAGAAGTAGGAGTCACAACACATAAAGGCTGAACAGAAGTCTCAAGAGATTTCGACGGAGTTAGTGGTTCCAATACATGATTTTCTAGGATTTTAGAAGAAACTTTAGCCTTAGATGCCGCCGGAGTCACCTCACGAGACCTCAATAGCGTCATTATCTATTAATCCTCTGAAGTTAATCAAACCAAAATGAGCCAAAAACAAAAAAAAATCACAATCTACACACAAGTATCTATCTATCTATCTACAATACAAAAGTGCACGCAACAAAATTCAAAATTCAAATTCAGAAACTAATAAAGGAATCTTTTATCTGTATTGACGGATAGAGTAAGTTAACAGTTACCAGTTACAAGCGAGGAGACAGCAATGGCGGTTCAGTGAAGTGAAGTTACACTCCACCGGAAATGGCGATACCGGAAAATGAGTACAGTAGTGAAAGGAGTACTCGAGCAGTTGAAGACGGCGGGAGGTTTTTCAGGTTTGAGTACTTTTTATGGCAATTTGGAAGCTTACCGGACACGCACACGACACGCCTGTTCGGTTCACTTCGACTTTCCCGCCATTAAGTGTGGGTTGGGCTTTCAATAGATTCACTGAATGAGGCCCAACTCATTTATACATTGGTAACGAAACACCAAAAGTTAATTGGCGCGATTTTTCAGTTAGACACCTCAATTAAACTTTGTATCAATTAAACACCGAGGTTCAACTCATTATAAACACTAAAAAACTAGTCGACTCCTTCGAGATGCACCTAAAGTTGGAGTGACTTTTCACACTTTAACTAAGGCTCTATTTATTATGTATAAACATTGATGCCCAATTCATTTATAAAAAACAAGAAATTTGTTTAGTCTAGCGGGAGACATTAAAAATTGACAATTTTTATGTTAAACAACTAAACCTTATATTTATTACTTTATATATTTATACTACTCAAAATTTGTATTATTAAATATTTTTCGCTGATATAGCAATGGTGAGTGCAATACATTTAAAATCAGTGTGCGAAGGTTTAAAATTGATCAATTTATATTTCAAAAAAATGTATTTTTTTAATTCACTCTCTTTATTATTATTTTCTCCCCCCCCCCCCACACCATAATTTTCATTAATGTCATGACAACTGTATTAATTGTTATTTTTTCAAAATTGAAAATCGCCACCATTATTATCTCCTTCTCTTTTTTCTTTAAATCTATTTATTACAACAATTATTATCTTGTTCTTTGGAAAATAAAAATCACAATCACAATCACTTGATTCTCTTTCTTTTGTTAGAAATATATAAATTTTAATCATATAGTAATCAAACTTGAAAATTAAGAAAAAAGAGAGAAAGAAAAAAGGATAAAGAACGATGAAAACAATGGAAAATTTAATTTAAAATTAAAATAAACTCAAATCTCTAGCAAAAAAAATCTAAATCTAAATATTTATATGAATATAACGAATATAGTTGCCTAACACTTAAAAAAAATTCTTTTTTTTT
>JAJOOS010010924.1:0-23622 GCA_029582725.1 Solanum chiquidenum | reverse complement strand
CTAGCAGCCAAATGAATGATTTTTTCACGAAGAGTATTATCCGTGACTTCTTTCAGAAGTTCAATAACATTATCAGCAGTAATAGTAAACATGTTCATGTCTTCGAATTGAGATTGAAGCTTGTAGAATTCATCATGTTCACAACTACAAACATCACCACGACATTTGCAAGCATCATTTGAGTCTTGTTGATTCTTGCTAGAAGACTCTGGTTGATCATCCTCTGTTGCATCATAACTTGCTTCAGATTCATCATAATCCGATTCAGAACCAGAAGTGTATAAGAAACTATAAATCTTTTCCTGAATATCTTCTTCGAGTTCAAGAGTCTTAAGCTTTTCAAGCTTACAATTTGGAGCTATATGTCCAAATTTTCCACATTTATAACATTTGATCTTATCAAGATCTCTTTTGGACCTATTTTTGGTAAATCTATTAGATTTACGATGAGCCCTACGCTCTTCTCTTTCTTCTCTAGTCCTTCTCCTAGATCTTTTCATGCAATGAGATCTATGAGGTTCTGACTTGGAAGCTTCTCCTTTGGATTTAGAGGTTTCTAGTAATCCAAACTGAGTACAAAAATCTCCCATTTGAGATTTTTCTCTAAGCCTATCCATCTTAAGCTGTCTAGAGAGTTTTAACTCATTGCACAGATTAATGCCTTCTTGAGTACAAGCTCCTATAAGCTTTCCATACGTATAACTTCCATAGGGAATAATTCCCTGAGGATCTCTAAGAGTCTTTTTTACTCTTTCTGCAAATAACGAAGGGAGGCCATCTATAAATTTGGCTTTCCAGTGTTCAAGACCATTTTCAGGTAGTTCCATTACCCGCCATAATAAATAAAAACTGTAAGTATATAAAAAGAAATGAAAATGGTCTATATATAAAAAGAAATAAAAACAACAAACGTAGATAGGAAAACAGTAAAGTTTCCAATTAAAAAAATAAAGTAAATTAAAAGAAATGAAAATGGTCAATATATAAAATAAAAAAACGTAGATAGGAAAACAGTAAAGTTTCCAATTAAAAAAAATTAATAAGGTAAATATGCAATTTATCATTTTAATGCATGTATAACTAATACCCACATAACTTATTCCGCCTTCTACCCTGTATAACTTTATACATAGATTCCCTCATAAGTTATGTTGGTATTAATTATGTAGGAATACAAAAAATACAGCCAAACACCATATAAATTAATACATGAATAACTTTTATACAATATTTAAATTCTTACCAACCAAACATGGTATAAGTTATGTGGCTTTTATATCTAAAATAATATGCAAAACTTCTACCAAACATAGTAAAGTTAATGCAATTTTTTATACATGAATAAGATGTATCTTATAGAGTAACCAAATGACCCCTACGAGTATAATATTTGTTTTAAATGTTACTTAGATTTTATTATATAGTAATATATTATAAAAGAAAAAAATACATAAAATGAGTCTTAAATGTTTATATTTTACATTGTAACTACACAAGCACTTAAATATCCTTAAATAACTTTCAAGTTAATAAAGTATTATCTTATATATTACGGAAAAGAGCCAAACTATCATTCAACTATTCGAAATAGAGAAAATATACCCTTCAACTATATTTTGGCTCAAAACTATCCTTCCCGTCTTACTATTGGATCACTTCTACCCTTCCTTTTAACGAAATAAGATGTGGCGTCCAATGTGTAAATTATAATGCCACATAAACGTCTACCTAAGTAGATCTATCCCCACCTATTAAAAGTCCTAGGAGATTGAACACCCGTGTCAAAACATTCATTATCATAGATGAACCCTATTCTCTCCGGCGAACGAGACTGAACACTGGAGTTATAAGTTATAACAATTAATTATCTCATCCGAATAATGAATCTCCCTTATCACCGGAGATGTTGACAGAACACTGGTGGTAAAATTATTATTTCATTTATCCGGATAAAGGATGTCCATTGTCGTCGACGATAGAGAAGGCACAAAGTTGCCAGAATCAAGCAGATAATTTGAAATATCATAATATCCTTGGCATTTCTAGCAAGATCCCCAAAACGGCATCGTCGGAGAACAACATGGTGATGGTAATCGCAATAGGATTCGTCAAGTTGTAAGAACAAAGCTATATCATAAGCCACAAAAATAGAAACAAAAGTCAAACTTAACAACTCTGGTCGTTTGATGGTTAGCACACTAGCAACAACAATGAATCGTCTTCTCCTTAATGCTCTGATTGTGTGATCAAGACGAGATTGATGGTCCAATACACCGTCGATTCCATCAACAGTGAGATGATTGTTCACTAAAGGTCAAGTTGCTGATTTTAACAAATCCAATTGAATTCTTTGTCGAAGAAATCCATACTTGTCCAGTAGAGCTTTTGAAGAAGAAGAGCAATTGTTATTGAACAAATTTGGGCAATCTTAGCGCTATTGACATTGGATAAAAGGTTGACCCAAGTGAAAAGGATTTTGAGAATGTGGTAACGAAGGAAAAGAGAGGAAGGGCGTGGTGGGGATGGGCAAATCTTGGCGGAGAAAATGAAGTCCGGTGCAACCAAAATACTGTCGGAGAAATTATTATTTATGGAGTCCATGGTGGAAATGAAGGGGAAGGTTGGATCATTTAGTGGAGTGGGGGTGGGTGTGCTTAGGTGAACGTTTATGTGGCATTATAATTTACACATTGAATGTCACATCTTAATTCGTTAATGTCACATCTTAATTCGTTAATGCCACATCTTATTCCCTTAATGCCACATCTTATTCCGTTAAATTGAAGGGTAAAAGTGAACCAATAGTAAGACGGAAAGGATAGTTTTGAGCCAAGATATAGTTGAAGGATATATTTTCTCTATTTTGAATAGTTGAAGGATAGTTTTGACCCTTTTCCGTATATATTATATGCAAAATATTAGTTTTATGATTGAAAAATGATTTGCACGCACGACACATAAACGATACATTGACAATACATTAATAGTAAACAAATTCAGTCTCTATTCATTTTTGTAAATTCCCTTCAATTTTTTGTTTAGTACTTATAAAGATTTTCCCCAAAATGTTATTCTCATAGTTCAAAGGCACTATTTTTCTATAATTGTTACCCTCAAATGGAAAATTTCAGGATAAATAAATATATTATACTCATTTTTAATTATTTTTCTATTAAAGTTTTTATTTATTAAAAAAAGAGATCTTAAATTTGATAAAGATGGGAATGAAAACAAAGAGGGGATGAAACAAGTCGAAAGAAGACAAAAGGGGAATCACTAGTTTTTCAACTTCAATTTTTTGCTATTTATATGGAGCAAGTTTTTTTTTTTTTTTTAATCACGTTAATTATTAAGGTAATATTTAATTCACTTGAAAGTTATTTTAATTGAAAAATGTTCATAAAATTAAAATATTAAAGTTGGTTTCGTTAAATAAATTTAAGAATCATTTTATATTTTCTCCATTATAAAACGATACTTAATAAGTATCCCAACAAGTTGTTAAAAATACTACTCCCATCTGTTTGCCATTTACATGTCCTAATTTATTTATGCCATTTAGATTAAATTGTTTGAATGCTTATTACATATTATTAATGAAGAAAATACATATCATTTTATAAAGATTCGAATTTAGAGATTGGTGTTTGACTTGATATGATTTAATCTAAACTATTAATATTTGGATTTAGAAATTGGTGCTTGACTTTGATTGTTTCATAAATAATATAAATAAAGAAAGATGTTAAATATATAGTAGTACATATTGAGAAAAAAATTACTACTATGAAAAGACATATAATCTATGAAAATATTTGACCTTTTTTTAAAAAATAAAAATAACTTATAGTAATTGGTTTTGCAATTTTTATATATATATATATTATTATTTTTTTATATTTTTTTGTTTGACTGTTCTACCGCCCTATATTCTTTCATTTCCATTTTGTTCTGAGAATCAAAATGTCTTCCGCCGGAATCACCGTCGCTGACGGCGGCGCAGCGCTGTATTTCTGCCACAAATGCAGTAACACCGTCACCATTACCCCTTCTGCTACCGGCGATCTCTTCTGCCCTACTTGCAACAGTGATTTCGTCGAAGAATACGAAGAGCCGGACCCTGAACCGGAAATGTTTCCGAACTTCCCCAATTCGGTCTTGTTGAGTAGTTTACTCATGGGTTCTCGTTCGCGTTCTGATCCTACCACCGGTTCTCGTGTTTCTCCATACACTGCTATTTTCAACTCAAACCGAAACCCTAGACAAACGTCCTCCGGGTCTGATGATTTCAACCCATTTGAGTTTCTTCAGACTCATCTGGCCGCTCTAAGAGCTAATGGGGCTAGTTTCGAGTTCGTTATCGAGGGGGGTAACGGGGGTAGTGGGTTCCAATTGCCGGCGAATTTTGGGGACTATTTCATCGGACCCGGGTTTGAGCAATTGATCCAGAATTTAGCAGAAAATGACCCGAACCGATATGGAACTCCTCCGGCGTCGAGATCAGCGGTGGAGGGGCTCCCTACCATCAAAGTTGATGAGGAATTGATGCGTTCTGAACTGGCACAGTGTGCTGTTTGTAAGGATGATTTTGAGATGGGGTTAGATGTGAAACAGATGCCTTGTAAACATGTTTATCATAAGGATTGTATTGTCCCGTGGCTTGAGTTGCACAGTTCTTGCCCGGTTTGTCGCTATGAGTTGCCAACGGATGATCCTGAGAACGAGAACGAGAACAGGCAAAGAGACAATGATGGAGACTCGAGCGAGGGTGGTTCTGCTTCTGGAAGTGGGGGATCAGGGAGAAGGTTTACTACAATATCATTGCCATTGCCTTTGGGGAGTTTTGGATCATCATCTAGCCAGGGAGGATCAGAGTCTCGTGGGCAGCGGAACAGGGAGTCTAATTAGGTAGAGATATACAAACCGTAATCGTCTTGAATAGTTGATTGTTCAGTTCATTTGATTCAAATTTATACACGTGACTTGCTGATCAAAGCTATAATTGTACTTGTTCATCGATTTTTGTGACTATCTGTTATTTCGTGTAGTTTGTTTGTAGTATTACTTTGTTGTAGTACTATTATGTTCCTACTTGTTGTTTTGTTACTTTGTAGTGTCGATTGTACTTTCATTATCTGTTATTGTACTATTTTGCCTTGAGCCAGGGGTCTATCTGAATCGGCCCCATACCCCACTGTGGAACTACACTGGGTATGTTGTAGTTATTGTACTTGCTGATCAAAGCTGAAGTTTATACACTTGACTTTAGTAGTTGATATACCCAAGGTTCTGGTAAATTTAAGGAATTCTAGATTAGGAAGTGAATTAACTGCTGTTCTGCATTTTAATAGGTAGTCGGAATGTCCCTAACTGTGTTCATGAGACATTTTAATCAATCAGCTGTGCCTAATTCTGAAATTGTTGAGTTCAGTTATATTCACTGCCTCGATTTAGGTCCACTTCTATGTTCCATGTTCAGAGTGTATAGCCAGTCCTTACGTAAACCCGATGAGGTGTTTGCTATTAAATGACCTGAAGACTAATTGGAGATGTGTTTAACAACAGTTCTGTTTCTTCAGTTTTATATTTTCACTAGTCTTCGGACATGTGCAACCATGCTAATTAATATAAACATTTTAAAATGATTTCAATAAGATTACAATATGTATGTGATGAGTTGCACAAAATTTAAAGGGGAAAATGATCGTACATTTTTATGGGCATTCTGCTTAGATTGTAATTCCCACTTAATCAACTTAAATAACAGAATTATGATGATAGCCTGTTCATTCAGTGGAAGATCCAGGATTTGAAGATGGCGGGTACTCATTTTCTTTACCATAAAGTTGCTAGCCTAGAAGGGTTTCTTTCTAGAAGCGCTGTAATGTTTTTATAGTTTAGTTAGTAAATGAAAGACAAATACATAATTGGAAACAATAAAGAAAAAATGAGCAAAAAAAAATCAGCAGTTAAAAGTATATGTATGAAGTAGATTCATAGTTCTGTTTCCTTTATTCCAACAAAAAAAGATAAATAGTTAGCACCTACCAGGATTCGAACCCTCAACAAAACCCATCAGTGCACTCTTATTTCAACTCTAGAACCAAAGCACCCATAAGAACTTCTGTATTTTGTCTGCTCACGAATAGATTATATTAGTTTTACAGATTTTCTTTATATATATACAAAATTCTCATCGGGGGCAATGGGGGCTCGACCACCCGATACACTACACGTGGGTCTGTCCCTGTGTTCATTTGCTTTTGAAGATAGATTAACGGAACCTTTTTTCTTTCTTTCAAATTTGCACTTTATTTAAAGAGTATATTAAGGATAGGAAGAGACATTACTATCATTTTTAATTATAAAATATCTTTTTCCCAGTTTTCCATGTCCCAAAAAAAATCTTTTTCCCCGTTTTATGTACATTAATTGAATACATTTACCATCCTCTTTAGTCGTATAGATACACTTGCACACACGCTCCACAATATATAATTTAACTCTCTCATTTATCATGCAAAATGTTCATATTTAATGGAGTAGCCTTAATTGTGAAAATATATTGTGTGATTACATTTTGTACAAGAACATTATTGGAATAGTTTTTAATGGGTAAAATGATCTTTCAACTTTTAGCTTTGGGGCTTCCACTTATGGAATAGTGTGATGATTAATCCCATATATGCTTGTATTCTATGTATAGACCAACTAATAAAGTTATCAACATATGTAGATATGCCAAGTGAGCGCAACCTAAGTTGCTTGGACTCTTCACTTTCGGTGCCGAACCAGTGTCGACACGACATGAGTGTGGGTTTGGGTGTGGGATACGTACTTGATCTGGTAAACTGGTTTTGGATACTTTGACCAAATTCGAGGGAGAGGGAGAAATTTTGGACAGATTCAATGATTTTTGTCCCTTCTCTTTTATCTCATTCCAAGATTCTCCTCTTGATCATTATTTACTCCTCGAGTTTTCCACATAATATATCTCATTATTTAGGTTTTATAACTCTATGTTTAGCCAAATCCCTGTACCTCGTATCCACACATGGATCCGTATCCCCGAACTTAAAATTTAGGTTATATAGGATCCGATCTCTAGATCTGCACCCTTATCGGACACCCGCACCCGAGTCCGAGCGACTTAGAGCGCAACTACTATAAATTGCTGAGACAAACTTTCTCACTCTATATGTGGGATTTTGAACTGCATATGTAGTTGTGAAATGTCTTTGCAGATAACGTTCAGTGGCAGAACTAGTAATTAATTTAGGCTTGTATGTTGATATCTGTGCAACTACAAGGGCATTTAAAACATAATACATGTTCTATTTGTATGAAATTATTTGCATTTGTCTTTATATGTACATACAAATACATAGCCATCAAAATGTGTATTATGCCATTTCTGGAAACGAGGGACCAAATCTTTAAAATTGGTCAAATGTTGGAAAGAGGAGGTTATCCCGGTATTTTTATTCGTAGAAGGCCCAGAAAAGTGACTGACTAGGGCAGGGCCCTATTGATAAATGAAAGGAAGGGTTTATGAGCCCTAGCAAAAGTCGTAGCCCTTTAATTGCCTAGGGGAATCGGCCGTCTTTAGTCAAAGGATCGAGTTTCCCATGTATTTCCAAGGTTATTGATGGTAGAGTTATTGCAACTTATGCCTTTGTTGAGCTCTTAGTTGTGAGATTGTACATCTTGTTGATCTTCTTCATTTTGTGCACTTTGCTGGTATTTGGTTTGTGATGTTTTTTAATGATGTTTCACCATTGAACTCTAAAGTTTTATATGAGTCAAATAGGCGGGTTGGACTAAATTTGGGTGGGTTAAGCTAGATGAATCAATAAACAAATTGGTCATTGCCAATTTATCGTATCTAATCTCCCTTTCAATTTTAAGGATTCCATGAACGATGTTACTCAATTACTCTGCTGATCTTCCTTCTGGATGCTTTTGAGAAGTAGTTGAAAATGTTACATTAGATTGTAAATAGTCCAAAAGTAGTTCCACGTCTTGCTAGATTCCTTAATCCTTAGGGTGAAATAGGACACACTTTTGCCTTTTGCTCCTTCTTGATGTACGTATCACACCTACATCGTACTGTAAACATCAATGTAGTATTTTCTCTGATGAAAAGAAATGGTACAACTTCTTGATCTTTGTCTTATAAGTAATTAGGTAATATTTCATGCTCTTTATTGGTACTTCTGTTCTATGTCCTATATTTTGTTGATCATACACTTCAATTGTCAATTCTTTCCTACGTTCGTTGCTGATATCCAGAGATGTTACAAAAAAAAATTTGATTTTGTATATACAAACATGGTATACCACTTTGAAATTTATTTTGTATCATATTCCTGGGAAACGATTTGCCATGTGTTAAATCCTTGTCGAATTTGATCATTAATGATTTCTCTGTTTTACAGGTGGTATCATTGCTTGCAGCTTGTATCATGCATGACAAAGTTGGAGGAGTTGTTGGGTAGATAATTAGAAAATGCTACAAAGGTAAAGGATTAGGTTTCATCTTTTAAACATAGATACAGGGTCTACACAAACCCCAGATAGTATTACAAGATTTTTGTCTGAACCTTTTGCATCAGATGTCCAAAGTTTTCATTTATGCTTCATCAATCGCGAAATTTGCGGATTGTTTTAGTCCTTGTGCAGTTGATCTGACATTATTGTTTTGATCGATCTCTATGCTGCTATAGTTGATGAATTTCTTTGCTACATATTTTTCTCATCAAAAAGCCTATGATGATAGTGGCTGGAGTAGGCTTTGTTATATTGTGTGGTTATGGCATTCAAAATGCATTGGACTTCATATCATTTATGCTATGCGCCTGGACTCTTGAGTCTCGTCTTCTAAACCCCTTCTACACTACCCTGCTGGTAAACTTTTTTCGAATGTTTATGTAGCTCTCCACCCATTAAGCGTGGCTAGAAGCACATACATAAAGAGAGGAAAAGAGCACTTCTTTGTGCGTCTTGCTCAAGTATTGCAAGTGGGAAACTCAAAGCCCATTTTTGCAGTGTACTTTACTATCTGTTAGAAGCATACTTGCCAACATATGCTTCTACCAACACAACTTTGGTAGAAGCAATTTTTTCATTACTGTCTTCATTAGTATGCTACATTGGATTCACTCTTACTGCATAAGAAGTAGCAGTACTTTAGTGACAATCCTCGCTCTTCTAGCCTAGCACGTCTCAAATAGTGCCAGCCTTCTAAGGTTAGCTCTTGGCTCGCACCTATCTCTATGGTTCTTGTGGATGAGTGGCCACACCTATTCATTCGTTAAATTAACGTTCAATCAGGTGAGTGATGGTGGCTCCTGTTTATTAGTCTAATGGGAATAAGCAACAACGAAATGAGAAGATAAGGTGCCTCGAACACCCCATTTTGAAAGGTAAGTCTAAAGTTTTGGACTAACTTCCCCATCCTTTTGTCAAGCGGTACTTTCTAGCACTGAAAGAAATGGGCATTGTTGGTTGTTGTCAGTGTTTAAGTTTAAATAATAGTTATACTCCCTCTGTTCTATTTTATGTCACATTTTTTCCTTTTTTTAGTCTTTGAGAAAAAAAAATGTCACGTTATTTTAATTAGAAACGATTTAGCTTTATAATTTCTCTTTTTCTTAATGAAATGATTTAGTATTTACATTCATGCAAATATCCAAGGATTGATTTATACTTACGTTTCAAAAGACTTTTTTTTCCCTTAAACAATGTGCTAATTGCTATGTCAAACAGTGCCACATAAAATGAAACGGAGGGATTACATAAACAACGAGAGATTGGGAAGTATTCAACTGCTATATCGACTTCTTATAAATTAAATTATACCCTCATTGACTAATAACCTAGTAATGTTTGCCAACTCGCGTAATTTTTCTTTTTTATTTCTACAAAAAGGCAGTTGGCCATTTTTTAGAATTTTAGCCCAAAATATAGATAAATAAAGGCCCACATAAATGGGCCCTTAGAAAGGTGATGCCCATATTTTTATTAAAAAAGTTCTAAAAATTCGAGGAATATAAGCAAAAAACCCTATTTTTATATTGACCCATTTTATATAGGACCCTACAAATCATTGTTGTTCTGTGAGGAATTAATTACAATATAATAGGATTCACAGATCATAATCTCAATATTAAACTATGGATTAGAAAGGGAATGTCTTATCATTTACTTTTTTAAAAATCAATATTATCAACTCCCAAAAAAAGCACATCAATATCCTTACCAAAGATCTTGCATCGTCGTTTAGTGAATATTAATCATTATCATTATTGTAGTGGTTAGACTAAACTTAAATAAGTGTTCTTTTGTTGTTGTTTTATTTAGCTATTTGATATTTGAAAATTTCTTACCTGATTTAATTTCAACTCGCGTCAAATGAGCTCATTAAGAAAATAAAAGTGTTCTCTATGAAATGTTTTTTATTCTCAGGATTGTGGCGTACACAAAAGATTTCAAGAAGTGATGTAATTTTTTAAAATATTCAACATTTTGGGTGAAGTATATTATTTTTGTTTAGGATCAAACTTGAGATTTTTCTAATTAAAAATGAATGGAGTGACTAATCATTCCTCCTCAGTAGGGGTGAAGCTAGATCATTAGCTATGACTTAGGACAAACGCAATTTACGTGGATTTTATTTTTATATTAATGATAAATATGAAGTTGTGAATTCAGTAAGTAAAACAAGCTATAAATCTCTCGTGATAAACATAAAATTTACTAATTTCAAATTCTAGACGCTTCTTCAACCCCACCATCTCTAAATGATAGAAGTCGTGAATTAATCTAATTACATGATGACAATCAAGAAAATTGATTTGTTTATTTTCTTTTTGGGAAAAGTGTATTAACCTAATGTGGAATATAGACACTCGTGTGCTTAATTTAAATTTAAATAATTGCATGGTAATCATAGAATATTATCTTTTAAGCTGTATAAACAGCGCATAACACGGAGACATTAGCCGCCCTTAAATAAAAGATTAATTAATCAATTAAATTAAAACAAGACAATTCATAAAGTTTAATAAAATATTATTATTAAACAATTTTTAAATTATGTTTGTGAAGAAACAATCATAGCATTTGTTATGCTGTATAACAAATTGAAAATGATTGGAGAAAAAGTTATGTAGGGTATTATTCTTTGTTTTAATTAAGTTAATCCATTAAATTGGTATATCAACATTTATAATTTTTGTTTCTTTGTTCCTTTTAAACAATAATTGTACTTAGTTGGTTTTATTAATTTTTGTTTCTTTTATGTCGGTCAATTAAATCATTGAGAAGAAAAAAAAGAATTAGATCATTAAGACTTGAAGTGCAGCCTAATTAGGGTCCGTTGCTACGAACCAAAAATGTTTTTCGTGAAAAATATTATTTTAAAAAAAGAAGAGAATAAGTTGATTTCTTATTTATTTCTTTATATTTGATATATGAATAAAAAATTATCGTAACAATATTTAAATATAATCTAGACAAATAATAAGGAATGTGGACATGGAGATGAAGATGGAGATCTGTTTCAGGGCTACAAACCGAGTGAAGATAATTAATATCATTTGTAGAATGTATTTTTCCTACTTTCCATCAGGAAAATTATTTTTTTCATTTTTAAGGAACTTATTTTCATAACCAACCGAACATGAAAAAATCAAAACGCGACCTAATTCTCTACTTCCTATTTTTTGCCAAAAGAAAATACTTATTGAAATACTTCTAATAGGGCTTAATAGTTATAGAGAAAACAATTATTTTAGAATCGTAATTAAAAATAATTTGTTTTTTGAAAGTCTATAACAATGAATTTGACTCGTTATAAGGGTCAGGATTGGTCAGCCAAAGAAAGTTTATTCAACATGAATTCGACATATAACTAAGTCAACAATTATTAATTATTTCATAAGAGTTTTTATAAAATTAATATAGTATTTGATTAAATGTAACTAAAGTATATATATATATGTTGCACGTTTTGCATGATTGTATTAATTATGCTCATGTTTTTGGATTTGATGCATTTTCTTTGCTCTTTATATCTATGGACATAGACTTACTGATAATTTAATATTTAAATTAATGAAAGTTACATATGATGATTGTGGAAATATCTTTGAGTACATTTGGTGAAAAAGTTGAAATTGACATAATAATGTTTTTTTTTTCTTCTAAATGAATATCTTTCGATTGATAAAAATATAACAATCTTTGATAGTATGGTTAGATCATGTGATTTCTTGGATTTTGTTAAATCAACTAAGAGTCGAACTTAAATCTCACAAGAAGTAATATGTACTTTTTATTTTTAGTTGTCTAATTTTTGTTATACTTTTCTTCAATTTCTCCATGTTTTGCTTATTAAACGTTTTTCTGTAGAGTTGAATTATGTAGATATTTTTATTTCGTTTTCATGTATTTTTTTGGTGCTAGCTTTAGACTTTTCAATTTGTGGAGCAATTTTATTTATCGTTTATTTTTGTAGATTGAGACAAGACATATTTATTTTGACATTTTGCCAAATTCAAAGTACTTATATCATTAGAAATAATGGCTCCAATATGAAAGCAAAATATTTTCCATCTAAATTCGAAAATCTACTAACTTAAGTTAATTTAAACAAAATATATAACAAACCTATTTACATTGAGTTATTTCCATCATTTTAGTTGCTTTGATAATGTATTATGATATTTACATTTTCTTTCATTTTTAATCAAGAAGTCAAGTTTAAGCTTAGTGCTTACAAAATAAACTTATTTTTATTGAGAGTGCTTCACTTTCAAATGAATTTTCTTCAATATATGATTATAACATTAACATATTAAGTGTAATTTCATATATGGTATCTGAAAATGAAAGCATACATGCAGACTTTAACACTATGTTTATGGGTCGAGAAGTTTTTGATAAACTATCGACTCACTCAAATAAAATGTAATCCTACTAGGATAAAAAATACAACAAGATAAATGAAAAGTTATTTTAAAAGACAAAAAATTAACATCATTTTGAGATGAGATGATTTTTTCCTAGAAAACCGTCTTTGCTCTTCTTATTAATGACATAATAATAAATACAATTATGACATCATTAACCATTAATAACATTATACTTTAATACTATTTTTATCAGGTTTTTAATAGACCTTCAATTCAAAGAAAATATTTAATCGAAACAAGATTAAAAAGAGAATAACAATGACTAAACAACAAAAAGAAAAAGGTTATTAAAAGAAAAAAAATCAACATAATTTTGTAACAACACTAAATGAGATTATTTTATTATTATCATTTAAAAATAAACGTATTTTTTCTTATTATGGCATAATAAAAGGAATTATGATGTCATTAATCATTAATTGTTACCACACGTGCTGTACGTCTACTTTCCTTGTTTTTACATGTAACCGACTAACCGTATATAAGCCATGTGTACGTGTGAACCTTATAGTGGCAAATTACGTAATTTTCAAGTTTTTTTGTGTCTAATTTGGGAAATTTGTATTACATGAGTCACTTCTGAGTACTGCACACTGTCTACTGAGTGCATTTAAACAATTTCAGCAAAGACTGCTCCACGTGCTTTCTTTGGCGCGTGTGTTCACGACTTACCTATGGCTATTGTGTGGTAAATTGAGAGACAAAATGACCAAGATACCCCTTGATTATATGAATTTTGGTTTCATTTGATTCTGTCGTTTGATATGTGTGATAAGGATAATAATTAATAAGGATCGTAATAAAGTTGTAAGTATCTTTTATTATTTTAATTAGATGTTTCGAGATTGAGTTTTCTTGAGAATATAAAATCATTTTTATTAGGAAGCATTTTACCTCGTGAATGAATGGACCTATGGAGGCTGAAAAGTCTAGTACGCTAGTCCTAGCGAGTTAGCACAATAACTCTATGTTTTGTTTGCTTCATATTTTTTTTTAAACATAAGGTCATGTGAGATTTTTAGCGCGAATTCAGATTTAGTTGAGCTCTAATACGGATAAATACTAAATGAGAAATCTCTTTAGTAAAATTTGAGATATTAGTTAATTTTGGGATTTCTTTAGCTAGTATTTAGGAAAAGGGTTCGAAATATATCCGAATTTTGATTGAAATTGTTGTAACAATTCAAACTTTGGGCAGGACCTATTATCCCTACACTATTTATTAGTGTATTTTAAAGATATATATGTGTCCACGTGGACATCATAAATATTGCATCATTATAAACAGTAACTTGTTCAGCTAAACACTTATATATCTTTAAAATACACTATTAAATAGTGTAGTTGTGTAGGGGTGTAATAGGTCTTACCCAAAATTTAAAATAGTTATAGCAATTTCGATCAAAATTCGAATATATTTCAGACTTTTTTCCCTAGTATTTATACTGAAATTGTGAGATTATTGTCTTATATATAAGGTGAGATAAATATTATATGGAATATCTTGTTCTTATATATTTATAGAAGATGGGATAACAATAAGAATTGAAGCCTTAAAAGATTTAAAATGCAAAAATCATTTTATTTTAAATATTTGTTTGACTATAAATTTGATCATAATTTAAAAGGTTGATCTTTAAATATTTTTAAATTCTCAAAAATTGTTTCAGACCTGAAACTCTTACTCATAAAAAAATAATTTTTTCAAATAAAATATATGTACAAATACCATTTTATATTTCAGATATTCAACTTTAAAGCTCAATTTTTTTTAAAAAAAACAAATTTAACTTCAAAATTTATGAAGAGAAAAGGGAGTTGAGTTTCGACATTGAATACCATCGCAATGAAACATTTATTTATTCTCTAAAAAGATAAAAATCAAATAACTAAAAATAGAGGCTTATTAATTATTAGGCTCCCATTAAAAATGTTTTTTTTTCGGTTATTTATTTTATAAGAAAATGATCGAATGACTTTGTAATTGCATTGTCTCTAAATTGGGGAACAGATAATGCAATTGGAGTAACAATAATATAATACTTTAAATCTTCTTTCACTCTTTATAGGGAAATTGCTTTATTAAACATTGCAAGTTGGGACCAAAAATAAATAAATTGAGTTCTCTGACATTTGGGCTCCAAAACAATTAATATAATTTATATCATATCCAGGAATCCACTATATTTTTTATTCTTATTTTGAAAGAAAAATGATTTCTTATGGTTAGGAAGTCTACATCGAAAACGGATAAGAAGTTGGATAACTAGCTTTTGAGATTGAATTAGACATGAAATCTATCTTTACATAATATTAAAGTCAGACATATCTCACTTCTTTGTTCATCGATGTTGGACCCTCATATTATATTATTCACGCTCAAGTTAACAAGATCTGGACGTGCGGGGGAGTGTTAAGAAATCTCACATCATATCAAAAGTGATGAAAGTTAGTATATAGACTAGGCGAATTCTCCCTTCATAAGCTAATTTTTGGAGTTGAGTTAAATCCAATAAATCATCCTTACACTTATATTTGTGATAGATTTAAAAAATGAGTTAATTCGCTATATGAACATTTAAGTATTATAAAGATTTCACTAAAGTTATTTTTTTATTTTTTCTCTCAATATAATATTCAAGTTTTAAGAAAATTGGACTAAAGTTATTTTTTATATTTTTTTCCTGTAAGGTCATTCAACTATAATATTATGTCTTACAAAAATCTCATTCTCCTTTCTCAAGTAATTAACATGTCAGATTGCCTTTATTCTACTTGACATAAAAAATAAGAAATTATTATGACATGGCATGTCAATTAATAAATCTAGCTAGGGAAAGAGATTTTATAAAACATAAAACTATAGTTGAAATATATTATAGGAAAGAAAAATTTAAAAAGTAATTTTCATAGAATCTTCAATACTTGAATAATTAAATGGTGAAGAAATTAAAATGACTATAATGGAATCTTCTCAATTATTGAAGGACTATAAAGGAAATTAATTTGTTTATAATATTACTTTTAAAAAATACTTTTGAGTAATTTTGGACTTCTATTGGTTAATACTTTTTAAAAAAACTATTTTGAAACCTACTTTCATACGTAAGGGAGTGTTGTTATTTTCTCGTGTCTTTTTCATGCATATTATTATCTAATAATTAATTAATTAATATCCACTAAAGTGTTTTGGAGTTATCCCATTTACGAACTACAAAATTCAATTCGATATAAATGAATTAGTAGGCATTTGGTCATATATTTTTAAATATTTTTAATTATAATTAGGCACATAGAGGTACAAGGAATCAAATTCTTAAAAAATAATTATTGGTGTATTATGACTTAATATCCATAATAATAGTTCCCTTTTAACGAGCCTTATCCATTTGAAATTTTTGATGTTGACAATCTAACAACCATGACAAATTTCTTCATCCAATATCAAATGTTGTTATAAACCAATCCTATCGACTATGTTAAATAGGCTTAAATTATTTTAGCACTTTGGATATGTTCGTAGTGTTACAAGTTATAACCAATCAATATATTTGATGAGCTACTATTATTTTAGCACTTTGGATGTGTTTGGTACGAAAAAAATATTTTTTTTAAAAAACTGTGAGTTTTTGACCTATTTTGTTTTATCTTTTAAAATAACATAATATATTCAGTGAAATCTCATTAAGTGGAGTTTAGGGAGGATAAAGTGTACGCATACCTTATCATTATCTCGTGGAGGTAGAAAGATATTTCCGAAAAATCCTCGACTCATTAAACCCAACTAATATAAGAAGAAAACAATGATGAAAGCGTAATAGTTAATAAAAGAGTAGTGTAGTGTCTAAAAGAAAAAAAATAACAACAAATTAGTGTGATACTTGAGATACAATTAACAACATATAATAAGAGCTACAACAAAGGTACGACTAGTACTACAACATGCACTAACAAGACTAAGCAAGACAACACTCTATCCCTACTAACCTTCTACTCTAATACGTGACTTCAACTTCTTCCTATTTAAGTCAATATTTCGGTAATATAAGTAGTGTCATATCCTGTCTAATATAATTACCTCTCCCCAATACTTTTTCGGCTTACCTCTGCATACCCCTTACAACTAGTCTCTCACATCTCCTAACTGAAGAATCGACGCACCTCTACACACATGCTCAAACCATCTTATCTTTATGTAAGCAAAAAAGTGTTAGGAGTTCAATCCTCTTCAAAACATAATATCAAGAAATGCTTGTTGAAAGCTTGAACCGTGCAAATTTGAGATACTTGAAATTAGAATTTATTCGATAACGTATTATAAAATTTTATTAATCATTATATATTTAATGAATGAAAAGTCTGCTTTAAAATAATCTACTACATATATATTTCAAAGTCTCTTTCTTTTTTTCTCATGTTTTCTATTCCCATCAAGTTAAATAATTTAATCTTAACATTAAGTTGATATAATAATACATATTACTTGTGAAAATAAAGAGTCCGCATTAAAATCGCCTGCCCTATCTTTCTTTTTCCTTTTTTTTTTTGGTTTTTCACCCAAGTGTCCGGAGTCCATATTGGAGCTCCGACTAAATTTGAATCGCGCTCTGCAGAGCTCATTCGGGGGTGACTCTCCCAATAGAGTTTTTTTCATATCCAGGGTTCGAACCCGAGATATCTGATTAAGGGTGAAACATTCCTATCAGTGCACCACAACCCATGTTGGTTCTTTTTCCTCTTTGTAATAGGCTTGAAGTGTTCAAAGCTTATTTACTTTTGGTAAAACATTACCCACCATGTTGGAACACATGCAACATTTTATTGACCATTTTGGTTATAATTTATTTTATTTTTATATAAAATTAGTAGACTAGTCAAGTCATTTAAAACTCAAGCCTCAACAAACCCAATTATTGATAATAAAAAATGTACATAACTTTGTGGGCCATACTTTTATTGTGGGACCCACCAATGACCTAACAACAATAATAATTAAATAGTGAAATGTAGGGGGCCAATCTTTTTAACTTTAAATAAAAATAGGAAAAATATGTATAAAAATTTGGCTTCAAATTAAATTTCTCTCTATGGAGACTTTTTGGTCCACCGTACGGATTAATATGACCCACTCTGACAACCTTTAAAGCTTAAATTCTCCCTATTTTCCCTAAAAGATACACTATGATAAAATGGGGAATTTTATATACCTAAGTTTCTTTCTCCTTCTTTTTCAAAACAATTAACAATATTTTTTCTTTCTAAACGTAGTCAATACGTTTGAATTTACATGAATACAAAATCTAATTTTAATTGATATCGTTTGAATACAATTTGATTGTATTATATGTATGTGTATTTATGATTAATATATATATATAACAAAATAACTGTATTATGAAATTGTCTGGATAAATTAAATTAACACTCACCTAATCGAGCGATTGGGAGGAAAGAGGAACGGGGTAATAGGTTGTCTAATTAGTTGGAGTGTGAACTCGAACTTGTTCGAACAACTTTATGGCACATTTGATATCTTTTCTCTTAAATATATGAAAAATCAATTATAAGTGTATTTATGACTAACTTAATTCAATATATGTGTTTTCAAACTGTATATGTACAATATTGATTAATTTTATGTGAGACAAGCTAACAACTAACTATATGTGAAAGATATATTAAATATATCTAATGTAAAATAAATGTTGTATGCATGAGAAATTCAACATCTAAAATATATATCAAATATTTATTCTTACATGGCCAGACATACACATACAACATACAATTTCCATAAATATTATCATACATAAGAGAAGAATTTGAATTTGTCATAGAGACAACTCAAGTAGAAATAAGAAAGAAAACCACAACTTTGTGAACAATTGATATTCCAAAAAATTTCGAAAGCATTGTGAATTTTAGGAAAGTTTTTTTTTTCATTTTTTGTAGAATCCTTCAAAAATGTTGATTTCCAAAAAAAAAAAAAGCATTGATTTTTCAGCAGTCATCTGAAATTCTGATAATGGTGAACAAGTGAGGTTGATATATATAGTAGCAACTAAAATTTTAAATACACATATACATGTATAAGTGAACATATGTTATATAATTATATAATTTCACTATATTTTATAATTATTTAAAATATCACTATAAAGAATATTAAAGGAAGTAGAATACACTACATTTAAAATTAAGAATGACTTGTACAAATAAAATTTAGTTGTCAGTTTTAACACACAATAAAAATAAATTAAAATATATAGTTGTCAGTTAAGATCAAATTAAAGCGCATACATATCCAATTTTCCATATGATATTATATCGATAACGATAAGAAAACAACACAATCTATTCAAATATAATAAGTACAACCATCTAAAGAAAGTGTGAAAATTGAAAGAGATGGTGAAAATTTTGTGTGAATGGTGAAGAGAGAGGAGTGAGCGCGTGAAAGAGGGTAGTGGGTACTGTACTGGATTGCTAGCAGGGATGAGCTGTGAATATATATGTAAGAGAGTAGTACTAATGTCCCACCACCCATGTGCCCTTCTTCCTGTCTCCACCAGTTCCTGCTTCTCAATCATTAGTCCTCTTCTCTTCCCTCTTAATTCTACCTAGCTTCCTCCATTGTTGTATCTCTACTATTTTTACATACTACTTGTTTTTTACTTTGTTGGGATTTTTTGCTTCATTCTCTTGCTACTTACAAGAGTGGTGAATCTTGATTTGTTAAGTATTTTTACATATTTGTTGTTTGGGGCTCTGTTTTTTCTCCAATAAATCTCACATTAAAGAGCTTTTTCTATTACTTGAAACTTCAACTGAAGCTGCTTTCTTGATTTGTCAAAAGTTTTTTTTTTACATATTTGTTGTTTTTTCTTTGTTTGGGGTTTTGCTTAATTCAGCTCTGTTTTGTCCATAAATTCCACATTAAAGAGCTTGGTGAATTTGTTGTTTTTTCTTTGTTGGGGTTTGCTCAATTCAGCTCTATTTGCTCATAAATTCCACATTAGAACACCACCACCACTCTATTTGGATTTTGATTTTCAAATATTTGTTGCTTTTTCATTGTTGGGTTTTGTTCAATTGAGCTCTGTTTGTCTATAAATCCTAGCAATCTTCCACCACCATCGTTTTTGCTAGTGTTTTGTGCTTCTAATGTCGACGTCTGCAGAAGGAAATGGAGCTATAATTGATCCTCAGAGGCAACAACAACAACAACAACAGCCTTCTGGGGTTGGTACAAATGGTGCTTTAACAGTGAAAAAACCGCCGGTAAAAGATCGGCATAGCAAGGTTGATGGTAGAGGAAGACGTATAAGGATGCCAATTGTATGTGCTGCAAGAGTTTTTCAGCTTACTCGTGAATTGGGTCACAAATCCGATGGACAAACTATCGAATGGCTGCTTCGTCAAGCAGAGCCTTCAATTATAGCTGCTACTGGTACTGGAACTATCCCTGCTAGCTTCTCTACTGTATCTGTATCGGTACGGAACTCAACTGCATCTCTTGTTTCATCACTCTCGGCTCCACTTGATCAGAAATCATCACATATGATTTCACCGGCGCCGTTTATCCTCGGGAAACGCCTCCGGTCAGATGACGAAAACCTTGAAAATGGGAATAAGGATGATGTGGCTGTGGCTGCCGGAGCTGCTACTGCTGTGGGTCCCACAGCTGGGTTTTGGGCTGTTCCAGCTAGGCCTGATTTTGGTCAAATTTGGAGCTTTGCGGCGGGGCCGCCGCCAGAAATGATGGTGCCGACATCCGCGGCCGCAGCTGCTGCAGCCGCGGCGGCGTTAAGTTCGCAGAGTTCTAGATTCTTTCAGCAGCAGATGGGAGAGGCTTCAGCTGCTAGAGTTGGAAATTACTTACCAATGACTCAAGGGCATCTCAATTTGCTAGCTTCTCTATCAGGTCCTCCACAGCCTTCTTCCGGGAGAAGAGACGACGACGGACGCTGAAGATATGAATACTATTATTGTTATTGATATTGTTATTGTTGTTGTTGTTAATATATAGTATAAATGTGTTTTAATGTTCTTGATTGTGTTAGATGAGAAATTTGTTGCTAGGTTCTAGTGAGAGTGAGAAATGAACTAGGGGTTTGTTCAATTTCATGAATTATTACTAGGATTAGGTTTGTTTGCTTTATCTCATTTGTCAAGAGTTTACGTTCACCGAGTTTTGGTGTTGTAAGCTGTAGGACGATAACACGAAACACAAGCATCAGGGGAAGTTGTTGCTTGTGATGAATTTGGTGGGGTTTGTTCTGTTGTTTGCAGACCTCATAATAAGCTGCTGCTTTGATCACTTTGTAACAAGAGATAATAGGGGATCAATGTGGACTATGAAAACCTGTAGTTCCACATGAATGTTTTGTAAGGAAACCGTGGCGGTTTCCGTTGAATTCAATTCTGTAATTTGTTGAAACTATATCAGTTGTGTGCTTAAACTTTCCTACTCAAAAGAGTGCTATGGACTTTCATTTATTACTGAACTTGCATTGTGTTATCTTGAATGGGTGCTATAATTAGATGTTTTCGACATCTCAGTGATTGAGTTGCCACCATACTGGATAAAATGAAATATTTATTTATTGCATTACTGGATTCACCTGTCGACTGATCAACTAAATCACGGGACAGTGTGAAGTTGAATCACGTGAAATGCTGTGGAGCCGAACGTATAAGGAGGATAGAACTCTAAATGTCTACACTGAAGCTTTCTTAGATTGGTTATGGACCAGATAATCTTGCTACAGTTTGATGTTTATTCTATGTATAAATGTGCGATGTGTGCCAGAGATTCAAAATGGAACAGCTCAAGTTTCAACATAAAGAGTGTTTGATGAACTTTTAATGTTAATGATCTTCATGCTATATTAGTTCCTCACTAGTACTCAGAAGATTAAACTGTAGTTGTTAAAAATGTTATAGTATATCATACATTTACGGATGACATGATGCTGAATTCTATCGTGTGCTGGTTCAACTTGGAGGAGGAAGGAATTACACTGCAGCATCTGGGAGGATTCTGCTCTGCAGCATCTGAGATTAACGACACCTTTCAGCTTTAATTTTGCATCAGATTAGGTAAGATGTGGTTAAATTCTTTGAGCTTTACTTGTGATTCTTTTGGAATCTTATTAGTTTAGAAGATAAGCATATAGATACCTTGTCAGTTCTGGTTTTAGAAAGCGAGAAAACAAAACGATTTTGAGACATCTGCTTAGTCTTATTTCAAGCTGACAACGAGCTAGGCACGTCTTGCTAGCTATCCTGTTGGGAAAACAAGAAGGTTTATGTATGTCTTGGAGAAATCTCCCCCCCCCCAAAAAAATATGTTCTAATGTAGATTGGTTCTCTAATATAGGGTAGTGTTTCTTGCTTTGTTTACCTGCATTTCTTTCTTGAATTGCTGAAGTTTTATTAGATTTAAACTAAAGTTTCCTATGTTATATTGCTTTTTTACGAGCTGTAGCAAATATGTTCTCCATGATCGATTTCAACTCCACGAGCTGGCTGATTTTCTTTCTGCATTAATTTCATCTAAAGTAACCATCCAGAGTAGCAAGTGGTGCAAGACTACACACTTTGTTGAATCTGAAGTCTTAAAGCTTTGGTTGATTTTCTATTTGCTTCCCACTTTATGAGACTATTGATATACACTGGAAGGTAATGTTATTGTTTTCAGCATGCCTATTTATCATATTAGTCGTCTTCTCTCGTGTTAATCTTGCTGTATCTGTTTCTGTTCATATTCCTATGAAAATATCTGTTTCAATCACGGGAATAGACAATAAACATGCCATTCCCGCAATATTAGACAGATAGTTTGTCTGATATTGGGTGGCATCCACTCTATGAACCTGCTTGTTTAATGATCTCATTAGATCTTGGGATAAGTCAAGTTTAAGATGCGAACCATGGGTGCCAACTACTTGATGCTGTCTATGTACTCAATGCGTTACTCTTGCCTCTATTGCTCAGTCTCTTCAAAAATGTTGATGGGTGCGTGTTAGATCCTAAAAAAGTAATGCACTTTTGAAGGATCTGACACCAATGCAACGACATTTTTGGAGAGAAACATACACTCTTGCTCATATGGTGTTTCATAATGACGATCACATAGGGAATTTCAGTTTAGTTGTGAAATGAACACGTAATTTGTAGTCTAATTTAGCGGAACAATTTTCTCTTTCCAGGAGAATAAGATTGTATATATAATCAGTATCGATCATAGTTGAGCCTTGGTCCCCATTTATGTCCATTTGTCTCATAAATAGTTGTTAGTGAGACAGTTTTTTAAGAAACAATGGAGCTTTTATTTCTCAACTCTCTGTGTGAAGATTGTCTTTTTGTCTCTTAACAACTTTCTGTATTGTTTTAAACACTTGATGTTGTACTTGAATGCTTACTGGTTATTCATTTCTCCTCCGAAGGGAAGCCTTGGAGCAATAATAAAGTTATCCCCGTGTAAGTTCCAAGTCATTGTTTGAGTTGCACTGGAATCAACCACTGATGCTTGCTTCAGGTGCGGCCCTTACACGTACCCTGGATGCACCGGCTTCCTTTCCTATTCAATTCTGCCTCAGTACAATAGTTCATTGGTTTCATATAACATAATTTTTCCTCA